>NQII01000353.1:586560-652571 GCA_002778355.1 Clitarchus hookeri
AGGATAACCACCAGAATAAAAAGCGACATCAACAAACGCACAACATCCAGTGACTGAAAATTCTGATTTCAAAGGGAGCAACGAATAACAAGCCTGATTCTCGCCAAGTTTATTATTTTATATTTAAGGAACGAATATGCGCAAAACAATTAAAGGCTACTTAAAATAATAATACAATCCTTTGTTAACTGAATAGGGATATGACCCAGACATCACGCAATTATTCCTAACGTATTGCAATGTTACAGAGAAGTGTGAACATGTAAAAAGTAGATTACCAGTTCAAGTAGGTACCTATAATACTACACTTATTAATATTTAAATAAATTGCCATATCTCTCAACACAGCTATTAGGTATACATCGAAAGTAAAACACGCCGTCTGACAGAACAGAACACACACGACGCCAATGCCTCACTTAAAATTGCCGACCTACGCCCATGACGTACGTATCTGGCGTTGACGCCAACTTACGAGCTCATGTGTTTGAGTCCCGAGTTATGCGCATATGTGTGCAAATTTCAGTGTAAATTTTTGTTTATAAGAGATGCCTCTCGTGTAGTCTACCCGCAAAAAGAAATTAAAACTTAAGAAGTTAAGAGAAAGTTACTTGAACTATAAAAGGACTGTTTGATTTAACGCATGTATTAAAAAATTCTGTCTAGAATATCATACGTTCATTCTAAAATAACACAAATGCAGTAGTATTTGCAAACACTAGGTCAAACATCACACGGACAAGGTTATCTGTGAAAGAAGCTGATTTACTTGTTAAATAACCATCCAAAAATTAGTCTCGATTGTTGTTTATCACACGAGTAAGAAACTTACTAAATAATTTCATAGCAATTATAAGTGTCACGTTGGTTACACATCCAACCGAATTCACACAAGACGAAAAATAAGATATCCTTGATTTGATGGTCAATGAACCCCCTCAAGGGCAATCGGAAAAGAGAGATCCGCGGAGGATTGAGCAGACTAGAAGGAGGGAAGGGGAAGTTGAAAGACGGATACTCGCACAGTGCCAAGTGCAGGAAGTCATTGCGGGTAAGAGCCGAAGTGGGCAGTTGATCCAGCGAGCTGAGTGGCGAGAACTTGCGAAAGTGCAGCTTCGGCGTCGAAGAAGCGCTGCGATCGCCGAGGCAGAGACGCGAGAAGAGGACGAGGACACGCGACAGGTCGCGAGCAGTGGGGTACACGGATCTTGTGCGATCACCGGCAGCTGCAGGTAGTGACATAACGCGGGAGAACTTCACAGCTAGTTATAGGATGTTCACGGTCAACTGGCCACTTTTGGAAGCCACCATCATGATCTGTACGTGTATGTGCATCGTGTATTCTTCCGCCATAAATAAAATTAACATTGCCGTGGGCCTGATCACTTTGTTTATGCGTCGGTCGAGTGAAACTCTAAGTTAATATATTACATTTTGCTAATTTGTATACCTATAAAGTACGTATTAAAAAAAAAAAAAAGCAAAATAAATAATCTCAGTAAGCACCGTTAAGGCATGGAACTACCGCCCCTCCGTTGTTACCAACTATACTCNTTGTGCGATCACCGGCAGCTGCAGGTAGTGACATAACGCGGGAGAACTTCACAGCTAGTTATAGGCTGCTCACGGTCAACTGGCCACTTTTGGAAGCCACCATCATGATCTGTACGTGCATGTGCATAGTGTATTCTTCCGCCATAAATGAAATTAACATGGCCGTGGGCCTGATCACTTTGTTTATGCGTCGGTCAAGTGAAACTCCAAGTTAATATATTACACTTTGCTAATTTGTATACCTATAAAGTACGTATTAAAAAAAAAAGAAAGCAAAATAAATAATCTCAGTAAGCACCGTTAAGGCATGGAACTACCGCCCCTCCGTCGTTACCAACTATACTCGGTATATGCCAGTAAGTGTGCCCGTTAAAATACGTATATGCAAATAGAGACCGTTACCTTTTTTTAAAGGTAGGTTTCAAAAGTGCTCGATTAACTGTTATTTCGTTACTGGCTGCCGTAAGAGTAAAAAGCTGTTCTCCCACTTAGCTGGACCAAAGGAAAGTTATGCTACTCTGACAGAGAGCTGAATTTGCACAGATACAAGCCCCGTAGAATGCCGAAACCATCGCGATTAACACAAAACACAGATGATTATAGTAAATTAAGGATGACATTTAAAATTAACATTTAGAGCAGTGCCCGAGTTTAAATCGGACTACACTAAAAAATAAAATTCCTCTAACACTGAGAATAAAATTTGCGGGGGGATAGTTTCATTGTCTCGTTAACGTTTGACGGGAACCTGTGACTTTACAACACAAGAACATTAATTATTGTAAACAAAAATAATATTAAATTTTACGGCGACCCAAATGTACGATATAGAATATATTAGCCGTTACACGTAAAATTCTATTTGATTGAGAGACACGCAACTTAAACTCGGCATTTCGTTGTTTGATAGCCAGTCAACAATAAACTTTATGCAGTGGAGTAAGCGTGTCAAATGTGATGCGAATTGCGAAACCAACAGGAAGGTGGTAAGTGGGGAAAGCAGAGGCTAGCAGAAATGTAGTTTCTACAATGGTTGATAAAGTGACTCGGACTGCGAAGTATTCAGGAACTGGACTTATGGAATGCACTATGAAAACAAATAATAGTTTAAAATGGTTTCCCAATGAGCGATTTATGTCGTCACTACCGCGCACCAGATGACAAAAGCTACAATACTACACCTACCCGTTCGTCCTCCTACACATCATGCCATGCAGCTGAGAGGTGAGTTGGTCGGGGGGAAGGGTGTTACAGTAGTGTTTAATGTAAACCTAGGTTCACGTACGAATCAAAGTTGTTCGCTTTCGTTGCTTGCNGGAAGGGTGTTACAGTAGTGTTTAATGTAAACCTAGGTTCACGTACGAATCAAAGTTGTTCGCTTTCGTTGCTTGTCGGGTACAGGCGCTGCTTGACGTACTATGGTCGTCTCCATTTTGCCGAGTGCGCTAATTCTTGCGGTAGCATGTCCGACTCGCATTCGGAAGGCCGTGGGTACGATCGCGACCATCTGGAAGGTGGTTGAAATGCGAGTTTCCGCCCCCAAGCATATGTTGGTTCGTTTCTTGAAACGAACTTTCTCAACTCATTACACATCAGATAAAGATTTTAGTAAGCTTAGTGTCACCAAAAGAGATTAATCATATTATTTTCACCAACGTCAATATTACTGTTAAAATTACTGTTGTAATTATTTTTATAATTATTATCGTTATTATTATTTGTATAATTACTATCGTCATAATTATAGTCTTATTATTGAAACAGTTATCGTAATTATCACCATCGTCATCTTTACTATCGTAATTACTATAGCCGTCGTTATTACTCTTGTCCTTATTACTGTGCGAAAAACCGGATGGGATCCGTTTGCTGCTTAACTCAGATTGCTCTGATGGAAGGTAGGCCTACTAAACATAAGGACTTGTAGTTGGTTCGCGATTAATTGGACACTTTTGGAAGCCTTCTTGAGTTAGTCCTTTCTTATCACTGTGTATCCATCCAACACGGGTTAAAACTAATACTACCGCAGGCCTAAAGACTAGAAACCACACAGCCATCAGTTACACTGTTAAATGTGACAAAACATATACGTGTTACTGTTAACGCCTGCTGTTACTGTACTACGTACAAAGCAAAAACACAATTTTAGTTGGCACTAATTTTAACATTACCCTTGCAATAAGATTTTAAGAGGTGCTACATTCAATAACTCGTTACTGCCATTACACGTGAATTTGCGGATTACGGTTACACAAAATACAAGCATCTAACGAAAAACACCAAGTAGTAGAGACAATCAAAGTAATCCCAATCATCTGGTCAAATTATTAAAATGTCCGTTGAAGTGCATTGGTGTTAGACCAAATCTTCGTCGAGGGTTAAATAAGTAAAATTTCAGGTTAGATTATCAGTAGTGCTAAAATTTTTAACTAATAGTTTTGCGCGTAATTATTTCAGATGGTTATCAATTTCTCAGATACGAGCTCGAAACCACTGAATCGCTATAAGTAATTAATTCTCTGGTCCAAAATTATATTACATTTAATCTGATAGTGCAATATCACAGTATGGTGCAAACTTTCAACATAGTTAAAAAAAACAGTTTTTTCTCGCACCGCCATTTCTACTTCTTCTTCAAAAGTGATGGCAAGGTTGTTTTATGGCTTCTTAAACTGAACTACGCACCTAAAAAAAAAAAAAAAAAAGTTTTGCACCACCTGTAATTGGTTGCATATTTAGGATACTTGCTGAGACAGTAGGCGCATTGGAAAATTACACTCGTCAAGTCTGGCGTGGCATTCTGTACGGACTGTGTTTTTTTTTTTCATCCCATATATTCTCGTGGACCGTGAGCAACCTGGTAACTAATAAATCTCAGTGGTGAAAAACGGTTTTTGAGGAGCGTAGTTACGGAAAACTTACAATAAATTGAAATTTAATTTTGAGTAAAGAGCACAGTAAAAACTANGAAAACCTGTTTTTGAGGAGCGTAGTTACGGAAAACTTACAATAAATTGAAATTTAATTTTGAGTAAAGAGCACAGTAAAAACTAACATTCTAAAGCCCGTAAGGCACGTACCAACCAAAATTGGTGGTTTAATTATCTCNTAACATTCTAAAGCCCGTAAGGCACGTACCAACCAAAATTGGTGGTTTAATTATCTCTTCAAACATTTTCAATTACCCATGTCTGAAGTCGTCACAAAGCACTCTGGTGTCCACCGTAACTCGGACGTGAAGCGTGGTCTAACAGGGCCTATAAGGTCGAAGTTGAAGAGAAGCCAATCATCAAGGCACAATATTGTCGTCGAAAGGTATCCTCGATAAGCATCTGAAGAGCGGCGGTTCAAACAAGGCGCGTGGTTGAAGAGACGCCGAGGGAAAGAGAAGTCGGCTGGAGTGGGAAAACAACGTGACATTCACCGCTGCAAATTGGATAAAAACCGGCCGGTACTGAAAGGAGTGGCGGCTGAGTGGAGCAAGAGTGAATGGNGTACCAACCAAAATTGGTGGTTTAATTATCCCTTCAAACATTTTCAATTACCCATGTCTGAAGTCGTCACAAAGCACTCTGGTGTCCACCGTAACTCGGACGTGAGCGTGGTCTAACAGGGCCTATAAGGTCGAAGTTGAAGAGAAGCCAATCATCAAGGCACAATATTGTCGTCGAAAGGTATCCTCGATAAGCATCTGAAGAGCGGCGGTTCAAACAAGGTGCGTGGTTGAAGAGACGCCGAGGGGAAGAGAAGTCGGCTGGAGTGGGAAAACCACGTGGCNGAAGTCGGCTGGAGTGGGAAAACCACGTGGCATTCACCGCTGCAAATTGGATAAAAACCGGCCGGTACTGAAAGGAGTGGCGGCTGAGTGGAGCAAGAGTGAATGGCGTCGTCGAATTGGGCACATCGCCCCTCCTCACCGCTCTTCCATAGAACTGTGGAAGAAGGCGACGTGACTCGCACAGAAGAGGTGAAACACGTAATCTGAAGTCAACAAAAGGGCGATAAATTACAGGATTCTTCCAGGTTTACACGTGGACCCACACAGCTAGTCAGTCGGCCACTGTTAATACGATAAACGTCCGGCATGCGTGTCCACCGCGGTTATTCAGCTTCTTCCATTACGAGCAATGTATTTATGAGCTACACCTTCCCAATTTTACGGTAACGAATATTATAAAACATATACTGTCCAGACCCGTAACAGGTGGATTAGAAAAAAAAAGTTATTTAGACAGTTACATTATTATAGAAATAGAGCTACATTTTTATAAATTGAGAGGGCGCCATTTAAAAACCCGTAGGCGGAATTCGCTAGTTGGCGAACTCGCCCTTCAAATTCAGGAGACACTGTCCTTCAGAGTTTGGAAGCGTTCAAAAAGTTTTTATAAGATCTGGAGAGAGAATTAAAACAATAACCACAAATATACACATTTTAACAAACCACACTTATTAAACCCCAAAGTAAAGTTGTTTTCCTAGAATTCCACAATTGGAAACTTAGAAACAGCTTATTTATGAAGGATATTTCACTAATATGTAGATATCTGAAAAATTCGCGAGTTCAATNTGGAAACTTAGAAACAGCTTATTTATGAAGGATATTTCACTAATATGTAGATATCTGAAAAATTCGCGAGTTCAATGACCTGCAGCCTAGACTCTATAGTTTTATGTACAAATATTCCGATATCAACTGCACATTGGTTGTCTGCTGACTCAGTGAAGGCGACGATTGGGCCAGCCTNCCGATATCAACTGCACATTGGTTGTCTGCTGACTCAGTGAAGGCGACGATTGGGCCAGCCTTTTCCAAGAGGCGTCAAACACCGTGTGGACTAATGACTAAAGTTATATATACGCAACTGTTTTGAAGTCTAGCTTGTCTCAAAATGAATCCGCGAATTCTTCAGGTCTCTAGTAACATGGCACAAAATATCTCTAACCCCCCATTTCGACTACAGACTTGCAGCTCTCAAATGATAATTCTGTATTTTCACAAAGTCAAGACGTGAGTAATTAAAATTGAATTTGAAGCATTGTGACGGAGTGTCATTCGTCACATTTGTTTACACTTCGTTCTGTTCCCAATACTTCAGTATCCCAGGCATAGGCGTAATACTATTTATGTAATATACGAGTGATGAAAACGTGTTTCTTACGTTCCAGCCAGCGACTGGGCAAGCAAGGAGCTGATTAGTTGCTACGTTCCCGCGCTGAAGAACTGAGAGACGCGTCGACCTGGTGTTTCGGCTGCTGTTGTGCCAAACGCAGCCGCTGGCGCGGATGCTTGCCGACGAAAGATACGAGTTTTTGTTTTCTTGCTAAGAGGCGTCCTTGGTAATTTTATTATGATTGGCTGTTCCTTATGTCACAGCGGTACTTGACTGTGATTCGTGCTGGATGATGTAATGTGATGTCATTGTATGTAGAGTATTATCGAGGCTCCCCGANCGACTACAGACTTGCAGCTCTCAAATGATAATTCTGTATTTTCACAAAGTTAAGACGTGAGTAATTAAAATTGAATATGAACATTGTGACGGAGTGTCATTCGTCACATTTGTTCAAACTTCGTTCTGTTCCCAATACTTCAGTATCCCAGGCATAGGCGTAATACCATTTATGTAATATACGAGTGATGTAAACGTATTTCTTAAGTTCCAGCCAGCGACTGGGCAAGCAAGGAGCTGATTAATTGCTACGTTCCCGCGCTGAAGAACTGAGAGACGCGTCGACCTGGTGTTTCGGCTGCTGTTGTGCCAAACGCAGCCGCTGGCGCGGATGCTTGCCGACGAAAGATACGCGTTTTTGTTTTCTTGCTCAGAGGCGTCCTTGGTCATTTTATTATAATTGGCTGTTCCTTATGTCACAGCGGTACTTGACTGTGATTCGCGCTGGATGATGTAATGTGATGGCATTGTATGTAGAGTGTTCTCGAAGCTCCCCGACAGGGCCGCGTGTCGATAGTACAGGGGGTCGCGGTGAAGGAACGCCGACGAGTATTTAGGTGGGTGAGCGAGCGCCCTGGGGATCTTTATACACCTCCCATCCGACAGCTGTAGTACGCGATTGGTCAGATGACCGAAAGCCGATTCCAAGGCGGCATGCGACAGGTTCTCTGCTGCAGTTGGTGGGAGTCCCATCAGCGAAGCTCCGTGCACTCGTAGCGAAACAGGTGGAAAAATACTCGGTTACAGCCGTATGGCTACAGAGGCTTGCCCGCTACGAGGCAATTAACACACACACGTCCCCGTGGTCTTAGATTTAGTATTAGGCTTATTTAAGTTATTGATTAATATTATTTTCCTTACAGTTATTTAGAATTAGTAAAAATCGGTTAGTGTTAGCACTGCATACACTCACTGGCAGCTCATTCTCTTTTCCTTTAAGTTTTCAGGATTATCTGGTGTTGGGGGGAGGGGGGGGGTAGGAGGCCCAATAGCGCCACTCCTCATATCAGAGTAATGTGCAAGCATCACTCTGGTTAAGACAGCGTCAAACAAAATTCAAAGAAGTTGTCCCACCCCCTCTCTTATAGTATTTCTCTACCAATTAATAAAGAGCATGGTTCCTATATATCTGTCTCATGTAGCATTTTCTATTAATGCATGCAACAATTTTTAATTCTTTCCTGTCGAAAGGGTCTTTACGGTGTCTATGCCGGTTTTTCACTTTCTCTTCTTAGTTATAGAAGTTTAGCTATAAGTACACTCAGGGAAGTTGTCATGGCCAAAACGAGGTCATGGCAACCCAATCCCTTGCTGCCGCGATGCATATCTCCTTGCATGATTTCCTTCCATTGTAGACGTAAGGGGTCTAGCCCTGAGACGCACTAACTCCCGTCCCTACCGCGGGCTCACACCTAACATTTAGTTTTAGAGTAGGTTAGAAAAAAAAACCTGGGGATCATTCTTCGCCGGAGACAGCGCCGGAGGTACAGCGCCTGAGAGACGTCGATGGAAGATTGCGGCGAGAGGAAAGTAGCTTTGGGGTCCAGGGGAGGAGGCTATGCTTCACAGCAGTTGCGATACTCTTCGCGAGACCACAGAAGTTAAAGTATGTGTCAGGACTTCGTTTTTCTTGGGGTAAATTTGGGGACTTGGTAACACACCGTGAAGTTGGTAGCAGACTTTAAATTTTCCCGGACTTTGAGTCAGCCATAATATTTTTGGGGTTTGCCTTCACAGGGCTAAGTGATATTTATGAAGAAATACTCACGTGTTTATGTAAAAGGAAGAAACTGAGGGCCACGTGGTGAAAATATAGGCGTCCGGGGAAGGAATAAAGAGACGGGGATTCTTGAAGGTGCAGGTGTCGTCTCGGTGCGAGTTGAGTAAAGGACTGTGAGTGTGAATGAGATCCGATAAAGCACTGCCAGCATTGAAAGGTGTTTGGTGGGGAGAATATCCCCGGCTCTGTTCTGGTTTACGAGTGGCATAGAGGAGAAGCACTACCTACTCCCTAGGAGGTACGGTGACGAGAATATCCTCGGCTTATCACTGTGGAGTGATTGATAGGAGTGAACATCTTATGAGTAGAGACCTGAAAGATTCGCTGTTTCGTTTCGGGACAAGCTAGAATTCAAAACCTTGTACGTTTGTATTGCTTATTATATTGGCCCATCCGTTAGTTTACACCTCCTGGACAACTCTGAGCCAATAACAAACACACAATAAAATGCAGACCGAATCACCGTCTTCCGCTAATACAACAAGCAACCAATGAACAGTATCATATTAGCCCATCCGTTAGTTTACACCCCCTGGACAACTCTGAGCCAATAACAAACACGCAATAAAATGCAGACCGAATCACCGTCTTCCGCTAATACAACAAGCAACCAATGAACAGTGATATTTGCATTATTTTACACACGGCAATGGAGCATAGCCTACAGGTCATTGAACTCGCTAATTTTTCAGGTCTCTACTCATGAGCACTACCAACACTTGCGGGTGTTTTGGTGAGGGGAGTACCCTCGGCTCTTTGATTATTTAAGGACGGAGGCTGTGGGTGAGTTTGTGTGGACATGAGGAGGACACGGACGTGTGGACATGAGGAGGACATGGACGGCGAAGAAGCATACTGTATGGCAGTTACCTCCCGGGGAGCCTCTCGTTTATGTTTCAAGTAATTGTTGTAACACGAATTTATAATGAGTTTTATACACTTGTATGGTAAATTTAAGAAGTTAGAGCCATATAAAGTCATTTATTGTGAGATTTGTACCTATTGTGGTTATTTTAAGAGGTCAAAAGTAAAGTTTGTGAAACGATTGTATGAGGAGTAGGACCTTTTTAAGGAAATTGCATTGTAATNGGGTGAGTTTGTGTGGACATGAGGAGGACACGGACGTGTGGACATGAGGAGGACATGGACGGCGAAGAAGCATACTTTATGGCAGTTACCTCCCGGGGAGCCTCTAGTTTATGTTTCAAGTAATTGTTGTAACACGAATTTATAATGAGTTTTATACACTTTTATGGTAAATTTAAGAAGTTAGAGCCATATAAAGTCATTTATTGTGAGATTTGTACCTACTGTGGTTATTTTAAGAGGTCAAAAGTAAAGTTTGTGAAACGATTGTATGAGGAGTAGGCCCTTTTTAAGGGAATTGCATTGTATTTCATTATTTCATATTTTATTTATTGTAAAGCATTTTGTGTGGTGGTTTATGAAAATGTTTCGAAAGACCACAATTNTTCATTATTTCATATTTTATTTATTGTAAAGCATTTTGTGTGGTGGTTTATGAAAATGTTTCGAAAGACCACAATTACATTTTCAAAACATTAATTATATTGTTTATTTGTGCAGTAGCATATCACCTACCATGGAAGCAAAAAATATAGTGAAATTCCCTTTATCCTGTTGGTTTTTGTGAAAATTCTGGAATGCTAGCTTTCCATCCCTTCCTCAACCTGTTGCTCTAGAGTAAGAGTAGCGGAGGTTGAGATCCGGGAGTTGTGGCGGTTGGCGTCTGAGGCGATACGCCGGCACAGCATAATTAATAAAGCTGCATGCAGAACAAGTATTAATTAGTTATATCTGCCGCAGTTCATCGTATAAACTGTAAAAAATATAATTTTCGCAAAGAAAAATTATTTGTACAGGTTTTGCTAAATCATTTGTAAACATCGTAATTTTTCTGTTTGGCGAGTCACAAAACGTTTATTTTAAAAATGTGTAGAAAATTAAACAATTTAAATAGTAAAGCATTGAAAAGATTCAGTAGCTAGTCCTGCTGTGTTGCGATTTTGCAGAAGGGAAACAAGGCTCTCGGGGCTGATTAATTATATATATAAAGAACAGCCAAGAGTTTAACTTACCTAAGAGAAAAAAAAAACGTATTGTGCAGTGCACATCATTAACAAACTCCCACAGTTTTCATCCACACTACGTAATAACATCGGTTGACTGTGGTTGTATCACCGTCACTATCATCATCGTCTGTGCCACAATCTCCAATGACATATGCCGTACCATGGNGTTGACTGTGGTTGTATCACCGTCACTATCATCATCGTCTGTGCCACAATCTCCAATGACATATGCCGTACCATGAGAGATTTATACGCTCGCGACGATCAATACAGGGCACGGACGCGAACCCATCTCCAGTGTCATACGACTGGCGATTTCCAAACGACAGATTACTAACGACAGCCGGAAGCCACAGTGGTGGAGTGGTCAGGCGACTCGCCTCTCAACATGGCGGGTCGACTTCGNGTTGACTGTGGTTGTATCACCGTCACTATCATCATCGTCTGTGCCACAATCTCCAATGACATATGCCGTACCATGGGAGATTTATACGCTCGCGACGATCAATGCAGGGCACGGACGCGAACCCATCTCCAGTGTCATACGACTGGCGATTTCCAAACGACAAATTACTAACGACAGCCGGAAGCCACAGTGGTGGAGTGGTCAGGCGACTCGCCTCTCAACATGGCGGGTCGACTTCGATTCCCGGTAGAGCCAAACCCGGATTTTCACACGTGGGAAACGTGACGGACGTTGCCGTTGGCCAGTATGTTTTATCGGAGAACTCCCTGTTTCCCCACATGCTCCGTGCACACTTGCTTCATCCGATTCGTTACCTCTACAGCGCGCAACATGTACAAGGAGGTTGTTACGGTCCCTCGTTGTAGGCGCGTACATGTACTACCTACGTCATTCTACTTACATCCAATCTGGTACAGCAACTGCCTGTAGTCTGGAGCACAAGTGTTTCGTGCGACGACGTCGCGTTGGTGCGAATTGCTAGCTCGAACGTTTCGCAAGTTAGAAGATATATTTGTGTAGTTTTAAATATGGTTAAGCAACGTTACGTATGAGACCTAGATTAATATTAAAGTAGGCAAAGTAAGATTAAGGCGTGCGAAGTTTGTTTACATACTGCGCAGTAACAATTTTTATTTTGAACCAACGTGGAGAAATAAGCGCACGGTTGTTCCGGTCCCTTGTGCAATCAAGAACGTATTTAGCAAAATAAGAACATCACACGAGGTTTCTAGCAACTACATTTATGCATAAGTAGCGGAACACGGCCTCAGATGCCTCGATGGAGCAAGATGTTTTTTACGCGAATTTACACTACACAGTGTTGCGACACATGTGGCGTGTGAAGTGTTGCAAGGTAAGCTGGTGCTTGCTCACAGCTGTACATTCTCGGTGCACGCAGCAGGAGCTAGTAAGCAGTGAGGGACACGTTACACGCGTCTTGTGACGTCACCTGCCGAACTACGTGCGTTTTAGTGGTGGAAGTGTAAACTTGCGAGCAACAGGGTACAGCACAGAGCTAACGCCAGCTTACCTTGCAAGAGTTCAGCACACGCCACTGTGCGACACACGGTCGAATGGCAGGGTTAAAAAGTCGCACAAATGGACAGCGTTGACACCCGTCAGGGACGCGGTGGGAGTGCATAAGGAGGATTTGAAGAGCGGAAATATCTCTTGTATTAACATCACAAATATCGCTAATATCGAACGCCGCCAACTTCTCGCGCATCGCTGATATCGCGATATGCCCAGCACTGGTGTACCACATCGCTGTTGCGATATTTCATGAACATTGTTTCGTGATCGATATATCGCCATGTATCGTATCCCTGGTGACTGTCGCGGAGGAGGAGGGTTGGGAATTGTGCAGGCGCCCACGGGAGGCGACGGGCGACGCCTGCCGCTCGCGGAGTGGCGAGCGTTGTATCGCGCGGTGGAACGTCGACGCAAGGGTGGGGAGTGGGGGTCCAGAACAGCCTCCCGATCTCCAGCCGTCACTCATGATGTGATGCTCCGTGTAGGAGGGTGGGGGGGATAAAGCTCGTGGGAGAGGCAGCACTCAGGGGACCCGGGCCGCCCATTTCAGCTCCCGAAACACCCTCTTCCCCCCCAGCCCCTTCACCTCCCACCAACACACCACCAACCATCTGTCGAGTAGAGGGGCGCGTGCAGGGTTTCCCACAACGGAACGTGCACACGTGTATGAGAATTCAATCCGAAGTTGCCTATTTCATGACACTTTTTCCGTAGTACACCGCTCAGTTGCAGGGTTCCGTGCACAGCTAAATTAATTCCATAAAGTTAATTTAACAATGAACGTGAGCTTTAAATTGGTGGTGAACAACGCATTTCAGGGAACCTTGTAAAATTTCATATAACGGCTGTTCACGATAAATTGAGCAGTTTTGAAATCAGCCTTAGAAGAAAGTCACTGCTCCTACCAGCATTTATTTAAAGGGGCGCACTGTAAATTGTTAATGACGGAGGGGAAGTAGTTTCATGTCTTAACGTCGTATTAAAAGTGTTAGGTAAGCATTTGTGATAACTTAAATGATGTCTTTCGCTTTCTGTTTTTTTTTTAGTGCATATTCATGTAAGAATTAGCAGATTTGTAAAGTATTTACTTTTCTAATAATTTCATAGTTTTACTCGACGGACGCATGAATAAAGTGATGAGACGCGTGACAGTGTTAATTTTACGTATGCGGAAGAATACACAACGTGCATACAAGTAGATCTTAAGCAGGGCTTTCAAAATTGCTCAGTTTACCGTGAACAGCCTTTACACAGCTATATTTGACATATAAATTTCAGGAAGTCCTTACTGATCACAGTTTAATTTCAGTCTAAATTATTTCCATCGTGAGTGTTGCCAGTGATTAAAAAAAAACTGGACATGGCTTCTTGTGCTCTGAATCTATTCATAAAACGCTATAAGATCAAAATCAACAAAATAATNAAAAAAAACTGGACATGGCTTCTTGTGCTCTGAATCTATTCATAAAACGCTATAAGATCAAAATCAACAAAATAATTTTCCGTTTGCAAAGTATTTGCATAGTTACTTGTTAAATTCACAATTTTATAGTAACCAAGCAACACAACGTATCAACCAACTGAGAGCAACGAAATGATTGAAATTAAAAATAATACTACGGTCTCTACAAAGGAACATACATAAATTTAAGTCAAAACTATTTTTCTGATATTTTAAAATAGTTTAAATATTTTCATATTACTTTATACTTTGTATCAACTAAAGTCTTCAAGCCTTTTTAAAAATTACATTTTCAAGCACGCCGGAAAGTAGGATAAGATGGGAGCTTTAGAAGTGTCTTAAGTGTATTATTTTTCGCGAGGCCCGTGACAGACTGATTATGCCAAGCTGCGAAATCGGGGAAAAAACTACATTTTCTTAANTATTATTTTTCGCGAGGCCCGTGACAGACTGATTATGCCAAGCTGCGAAATCGGGGAAAAAACTACATTTTCTTAAAACAATATTACTAATATCAATTATAAAACAAAATTAATATTTGAAATAAATGAAACGAACTGCGTAATATTTTGTACAATTCAGAAGACTGTCTCGTGCGTAGAGATTCACTGACAATAATTCTGTAGTTACAGTTCCAGCACGGATCAAACATATTTCTCACGTTATTAGATTAGTATGTTCTGTCTTTAGCTCGTACCAATGGAGTTTTCACCAATAATAATAGTTCAGTTTTATATGTACATGAAAACACATATAAAGTGAAGCTCAAAACACTTTTCATGCACCAACGCATATGAGAATACAAAATCGGTGTTTTAAGGTAATTACGAAAAATTCGTTTGTATTAAGTACTTTTCGTGCTTGACTGATCTATTATGTCAGTCAAACTTTAAGAAGTGTGACTATTGATGGTAAAACGCTAAATTTCTCTCAAATTGAGCGCACGAAATAGTTTAANTATTACTAACATCAATTATAAAACAAAATTAATATTTGAAATAAATGAAACGAACTGCGTAATATTTTGTACAATTCAGAAGACTGTCTCGTGCGTAGAGATTCACTGACAATAATTCTGTAGTTACAGTTCCAGCACGGATCAAATATATTTCTCACGTTATTAGATTAGTATGTTCTGTCTTTAGCTCGTACCAATGGAGTTTTCACCAATAATAATAGTTCCGTTTTATATGTACATGAAAACACATATAAAGTGAAGCTCAAAACACTTTTCATGCACCAACGCATATGAGAATACAAAATCGGTGTTTTAAGGTAATTACGAAAAATTCGTTTGTATTAAGTACTTTTCGTGCTTGACTGATCTATTATGTCAGTCAAACTTTAAGAAGTGTGACTATTGATGGTAAAACGCTAAATTTCTCTCAAATTGAGCGCACGAAATAGTTTAAAGTCAGTCAATTATTTTTTCGTTGTATTATAATTTGTATTGAATTTGTTCTAACGGAGGTTTACAAAATCCCTTGACATAGTTTTCATAAATTTTTATGGCAGGGCAATATTAACAGCAACAGGAATATAAGCTTTTGGTATTACATTTGGGTAAAAAAAAATTGAACACACAAAACGCTGCTGGATATTACACCTCATCGCAGTACTNACGCTACGGTAACTCATCGCAGTACTAGCGCCGCCGAATCACAGCGGGGCGTTCACTATTTTTTTAATCTTTTTTCTGTTTGGAGTGAGGGGATGGGTTGACTTGAGAATTAATATTAACAATAGTGGTTTAATCAAAATTCTTTGCCGACAAGTTAAAAAAGAAGGTTGATTACTAAAGAGAGTATATATAACCGCACAAATATTCACATGTATGTGAATACCGCTTGAATAAAGTTAATGAACTTGAGCGTTTGCATAAAATGAAAATATAGCAGTCATTAATGTGACAGGGGAGCGGGGAAGGTTGAACCCCTTAGCCTCATCCTAGATACACCCCCGTAAGCAGCGCTGCGGCACATGATGCACGTTAGGCAGTCGTGTAGTGTCCGCCGTCGCGTACGGTCCGGGATTCTTTGACGCGGTATCCTCAATACTACGGCGCCATCTGTGTGTTTCCTCAGGCGTCTGGACTGTTCTGAAAAGTCAGGATTTTCGATTTTGTGCAGTCTTTCTGTTACGCGCATTTGCAGCAGATGTTTGCCCATTTTTACGTAGAGTGGAGAGGTTCCCGGCGGCTCTTAACAGCGAGGTTTTGGGGCCGATGAGGGCGTAGCGAGGGGAGCAGCACTGGANGGTGGGAGTCTAGCGCTGCAGCCGCTACGCTAACGGCGGCCCCTAATTTTTTTCGTGTTTGTCGTTTTTGAGGGGGAGAGGGGTCGCTTTTGGCTGTAAAGGGGCGGGCCTCGAAGGCCACTCTCTTAGTTTACTGAAGTGAGTCGAAATGATGAGCGCTGTCTGCGGCACTGACCTTCGCTGTCGCTGGTGTCCGACAGAGGCGGCTCGTTGGCGATGTACTGCCGGCCGCTCAGCAGGTTGTTCTCCACCACGGGCCTCTTGTCCTCCAGCTGCCTCCGGAACGCCCGGTGGTCGTCCTGCAACATCAGTTCCTTAAGTACTTGTGGGCCCACACAGACTGGTAAATCTCTTATACGTAGCTCAGTTCATGGCTACTTACAACTTTTCCCGAAAGCCCTCCTAAAGTTCTACTTTCAGGCTATTATTCCTCCGCCTCATGCAAACCAAGTCTAGAAAATCACACCAAAGGGACAATGCACAAAATTTTTGTGCATTCAGTTTAACCATAATTTGCATACGAACTATTCCCTACTAGGTATTACCAACACACCTATTTTCCCTCTGCTTTTATTCACATTAATTACAAAGGAAATATTACAATTTATACATAGAACATAAGTAAAAGTTCACTTTAACCAACAATAAGATACTCTTGTGTTAACATAACTTAAAACGCTTGTGATGCGCGACATATTTAAGAAAAAACCATACACGTGTAATTCAAAAGTTTGATTAGAAAAATTTGAAAATACTGCAAATAGATTATATCTAGATTGTCCTCTGGGGTCGGTAATATGAGGGGAGGTGGTGAGGCAAGGCCCGGCTACGGCCGAGAAACATTACAACTCAAGTTATGTGCTGGCAGAGTGTTGAAAATCGCACCCGTCTATTGACCCACAACAGCTGAAAAGCCGAGCGTGGGTGAGTAAAACAAGATACAGAAAAAAATGGACTAACTATAATATATACCAGGAGGTAGTAGAATAGGGAATTTATTCACACGATACTCCTCTGCAACAATACAGGCCGATATCATACTTATGAATAATAATCTAATGTAAAATATACTAAGGTGAAAAATATTGGAATACGTCTGACGGAGATCAGCATAAAAAAAAAAAAAACAATGTAATCCCAGTGATGGATGGCCACGGTTGGAGACTGTATCAAGATAAATCCATGTTTTGTTTTGCATCATAAATTAAAACTAACGGTTAATAATAAAATATACCCAAGCTAACAATCACTATCCAATTAAGGACTTCCCGTCGGATTTCCAAGCATGGAATAAAACTAATAAATAAATGTTTTAATATTGATATTTTTAATGGGAATTGTTTTGAATCTCTTTTGACACTGGTTGAAACATGTTAACAATATTTAATATATTATACAAAATTGAAAACACACGAGAAGAAAAACTTAAAGATGGAATTACTTGGGAAGACAATGCTGAGAGGGGAAAATTACTATCTATTTATCAACGCAACACAAGCAAGTAATACGGACCGAACATAGCTCGACAGGATCCTCATTCCTTACACACCCAATATAAATGCTACAAAAGTCCTATTTATTAAAATACGCGACTGTGAAAATAAATAATATATTTTGCCGTAGCATACCACACACTTTTGAACTGGCAAATTAAAAACATTACGTAAGCCGTTAAACGTAATAAGATACAGCAACTGTAAACAAATTAAAATTTACTGCCTTTATAATATAACCCATTTATTATATACCATACTTTAATTTCCTGAACTATAATTTCAACAATAATTACAATATTCAAAATAGAAAGTTGTTTTTTAAAACGTAAGTGAATAACATCAGCGAAGAACACGGCGAAGAAAATATAAACGAGAAATACCCGGAACGAGCAAACTAAGAAGGCGGGAAGATTATACTGTATTGTATTAAAACAGTTGTGTTCATAGTAACAACAGGTAAACAGTATACTGCAAATATGAGCAGTATACTGCCTTTTAGGTATGCGGAACTGGTCCCACCCGTCGGGTCTTCACATTCGATCTCGAGCACAAAACCAGGACATTTTAAAGATTATCCCACANTTAAAACGTAAGTGAATAACATCAGCGAAGAACACGGCGAAGAAAATATAAACGAGAAATACCCGGAACGAGCAAGCTAAGAAGGAGGGAAGATTATACTGTATTGTATTAAAACAGTTGTGTTCATAGTAACAACAGGTAAACAGTATACTGCAAATATGAGCAGTATACTGCCTTTTAGGTATGGGGAACTGGTCCCACCCGTCGGGTCTTCACATTCGATCTCGAGCACAAAACCAGGACATTTTAAAGATTATCCCACANGGAACTGGTCCCACCCGTCGGGTCTTCACATTCGATCTCGAGCACAAAACCAGGACATTTTAAAGATTATCCCACACTTTGTTATGCTTCTTCCACGCTCCCATCTCATCTCTCACGTTTTCTACCTGGCCAGAAACAAGAGGTACGTCCCACGACCCGGCTTACGACCTACTCACGTATTTCACGTAAACTCTTACCTCACGAGTAAACGTATTTAATTTGTGAATAATGGTATGTTCCAGTAAAATGAATAACTTCGTGGTTAGATTACAGTCTCCTATATATCTACAACTAAACATTAGACATATTGACTGCATACTTTGTAATCAAAGAAGTGCAACAGCAATAGCGTTTCCTTGGTGGTCCAGAAGGGCATTCATTTTACCACCGAGAAGAACAGAGCATGATCTAATGAGTGTCTTGTCACCTAGCCATCGGAGTATCGAGTGAGTGAAGAGATTTGGGCGGCTCTTAACACCGAGGTCTTGAGAGCCGATGAGGGCGAGGCAAGATATGGAGCAGCGCCATAATGAAGAGGTAGGGGAAACGGAAGATCCCCAAGAAAGCCCACAGATAAGTGGCATTGTCTGGCAGGATTCCCACATGCTAAAATCCAGGAGCGGCCCCTCCGGGAATCGAGCCCGGCTCACCTAGGTGGGAGGCGATTAGTTTAACCACTATACCACCGCGGACCCTTCGGAATATCGAGGCTTATTTTACATGGTAGATAACCACGAAGCCAGTATTTTCTCACAAGTCGAGAAGAACCGAACTCTTATAACCACGTATCTTAATATATATATATATATATATTTTTTTTTTTTTTGCAATCCAGTGAGGAGGACGCACATAGTGTAAACATACTGCAAAGGTTGACAGCGCCAAACACTGTAAATACCGTATATAAATTATCTGATCTAAAGTACCCATACATCCCTCTGTAAACGTGAACTCGCACTTAGAGGTCACTACGACCACCGCTGCCATTATAAAAGGAGGCCGAAGGCTCGATGTTGGTCAATGCTACGCGGTACAGGTATAATGGGCGAAGCAAGGGAGATCAGTGACTTCGAACTTTGTTTAGTTATTGGTTGTCACATCAGAAAGCAATCTGTCAGGGTTATCTCCATCCTTCTCAATTTGTCCAAGTTGACCGTCGGTGATGTGCCTGTGTAGTGGAAACGAGAAGGCACAATCTCAACAAAACCACGGCCAGGTAGTTCACGTGTGCTGACCGACAGGGACCGCCGAGCACTGAAGGTGGTACGGGAACACCGCATATCACTGTGTGATACCATCACCCGCGAATTCCGCAGTGTAACTAATTGTGAAGCTAGCACCATAACTGTGCGCCGGGAGTTACCGAAGACTGGGGTTCAAATCTCATGCACCTACCGGCCCATAAACCGCACATTTCGCCTGAGAACGAGAAGGGCCGGCGTTCGGCGGTGTAAAGAGCGCCGCCACTTGAATATGGACGACTGGGGACGCGTTATTTGGAGTGATGAATCATGCTGTGCTGCGTGGCAGTCCAATGGGAGGATTAAGGTGTGGCGAATGCCAGGTGAACGCTGTATGCCAGCCTGCGTAGTGCCCACGGTGACGGTGTGGGAGTATTTTTCACGGAGAGGACTTGGTCCTTTCTTAATACTACGGAACGCGTCAAAGGCGGAAGGCTAAAAAGGACATTTTGACCGGCTACGTGTTGTCTATGGTAGAGTATCAGTTCGCAGATGATAGCTGTGTGTTTCAGCACGACAATGCCGTCGTAAAGTACGCTCTGTTCGCGAGTGGCTTGTGGACAATAGGGTTCCGGAAATGGGCTGGCCAGCCCCAGAGCCCCGACTTCAATCCCACCGAACACCTCTGGGATGAAATGGAATGGCGACTGCGCAACAGACCACAACGACCCACATTACGTATGTACTACACGCACTACAGATCTGCAGGAAAAATGGTCGGCCATTCAACCGGAGACCTTCTGAAACCTGGTTGACAGCCTGCCCCGCAAGTCTGGAGCTGTCATAAAGGGCAAAGGTGTGCCCAACCTGTATTAATGTCCGCTACTGGGCAGTATACCCGAGGGGCACTTGCAGGACAGTTTCGCACGGGTGTCTGGATACTTTTGATCAGATAGTGATTACATGTGCATGCTACTTGTCAATTGGGTTTTAAAGTCCCAATTAAATAACGATTTCAGCCATTAGTCTGTTGTTTAGCGACAGACAGACGGCAAGTAGAATTATATACAGGCAACAATAATCGGACAGCTGACTCGGGCTTTTGGAGATAGGGGCGAGGAACGATCCAAAATATAGATTAATAGTTTGTTTTAATCTCCAACATTATCGGGAACGTCATTCGAGCTGTCAGGATCTCAGTGAATATGACTTGTATAAAAGTGGGAGGAGAAAGGAAGGAGTAGTTCCACCAAAGGAACGACTAAAGCACCGACGTGCACTATCCCCAATACTGTTAGTCGTAATAATAATTACAATAAGGAAAGACGTGACAAGGAAGATACGAGAATATAGCATAAGGGTAATGTTGTTCACGAACGACGCCATGAAGTAGGGAAACTTAAAGAAAGAAGTGCAAGAACAGGTTGGATGCATAGAACAAATAATGAGACCAAATGGTATGAAGTTTAATGTTATAAAGCGTGAATTGGTAACATTACGGTATAGAAAAAGGACCCCAACGGGAATGACATTGGAAGGGGAGAATTTTATAAAAGTAGACAACAATTTCAATACCTATGTTAGAAGTTTAGTTGAAAATAACGGAGGAAACAATTAGACTAGCCAAAGGGGAAAGAAAGCTGATGAATTTTATAAAAGCATAACTGATATGGAGAAAAGAGGTGTACAGAAGTCCAAAGCGGTAATATTCAATATGCAGTGCGATGGGTGCCTGTATTGTTATACGCGGCAGATATGTGGCCAATGATGAAAATAAATATATAAATAAACAGAATACATGCATGTGCGATAGATTATGAGATCTTAAAAGAGAGTAAGTATCTTATGAAAGATAGGACAGAATATTCAATATTAAGGTAATGTGGCAAAGTGATGATGATGACGACGACGATGGTAGAATGGCAAGTGAAGGACTGAAAACCAAAAAAGAAGACCAAAGAAAAGGTATGTCAAGGGAGTGAGGGAACGTATACAGCTTGAGGTATGCGTTCCAAATAGACCCAGCTGATGGTTAAGAGCTGTAAATAATGATAATTATTAGGCTTTGGAACGCATTTTGGCAGTAGAGTAGTTGAGATTACACGATTATTCGCATTCGCTGTAATTACCTGACAAACCTGAAGCGTAGCCGAAGTAATATTTCCCGATACAAATAATGTCACCCTAATTTCTGCCTTTCCCGTAGCAAAATTGCAGAGGCGTGGAGATGTAAACAGTAATATAAGAAGCACGTTTTCTGGTTTCTCACTTATCAACTAAGACTATTTTTCCAAAAAATCACGATACACTATGGATAATTGTTTTTATGAGTAAACAATCTAGCAACTAGAGTATAAAACAATTGATCGCCAACATTGTTAGAAGACATTTTAATGTTGGCGTAAAGATTACTCCCACTGAAGAATAGTTGTTGGGTTTGCGAAAGTAAATTTGGGTGTATTTTGACGTTTTAAGCTCAAAGTTATAAATATTTATGAAAGCAACAGTTATCAGAATGCTGAGCCCTAGGGAAGATGTTAGAAATTCCTGCCGTAACAGAGACACGAACTCATGTACGCAGTTCGATTAGCGTCCAGCGCCTCAGTCCTTTTGGTGTGCAGTTTATAAGATTGGGAAATCACGCTATTTTTATGTAATTTATTATTCTTTCCAAAACATGTAACTGGGGACACGCGTTTAGCGATTCATTCAAGTCCCTCCCATCTGGGCGTTCGATCGCCAGTCTGGGTGAATACGGCTTCGGTGTAACACATTTGGTAGTCACCCATCGCATATCAAAAGGACAATAGTGAAAAGTTTTCCTAAAAAAAAATATATATATTTATAGAAGGGGAGAGCGAGGGAGAAATAATACGAAAGAAGACAAGGCTAGACATACAAAGAAATAAATAATGTAGAAACAAAAAAAAGAGAGAAAAGGAGAAAAATTTAACGCAGTGTCTCTCCGAGAAAAAAAAATGCCAACTACGTTTCTTCGTTCGAGAAATGTCCGGGTTGTGTTAGACGGGAAGTGGAACAGGATCGCTAAGAATAGGTCTCAGAAAGACGAGGTATCTGCGTGGGTCAGTCTGTACCGCCCCTGAGCCGCCTACTTAGCGTAAAACGTCAAAAGGCATCGTCACAACGCACATTAAGAGGCACGGTCACAAACAAGACAACATCGGTTTTATTGGTGTAATTTTTCTCCCCCACAGCATCAATGCGAGATTTATTCTAATACTCCAGATAAAAATAACGTGTTATGACAGACGAGCATCACTGTCGCAAATGAAGCTGAATCACTGGCGATCTTCAACTTCAGTACCGCTTCCACAAACAGTGATTGGCTTCACGCGGAAACAACAGAAATGCGAAGGCCAATGGAACCTCTAAGCTATAACTGGACTAAATTTCACCGCTTTCGTATTGACTCCGTGCTGAAATCCCGGGGTGATACAGTGCATAGTGGCGGACAGAATTGGAGGGAAAAGCAGGTAATTTCCCCATCAGCCACATGCAAGGTACGTTTAACATATAACAGGCTACATTCCATTGCGTTTTGAAAGTAATTCCCTTAAAACATTCTTGCTTCCGTTAAAAATGTTTTTTTTCCCTGTATTGCTTAATGTTACCGCTAGAAATGCATATTTGCATGGCGATAATCAGAAGAATGATTTCCAGGCATAGAAACAGTTGAACTGTGAAGCTGTAGTAATATAGTCTTCGTTTTTTTTTTTGGAAGTACCTGTGACAAAAGATGGAATGCACAAATATTTCCACATTTTCAAAAAGTGAACCTCGGGCCATCATCACTGGTCCGGCCTCTTCGCTAATTGAGCCTAAGTTACACGTGAAGCAGTGGCGTGTGGTGAACTGTTGCAAGGTAAGCTGGTGCTTGCTCACTACTGTACATTCTCGGTGCACGCAGCTCGGACCACTGTGGAGCCTAAAGCTGAACTCACAACTATCCGTCGCTTTCCGTCATTCCGGTTGTCACGTGATCTTCAACCAATCGCAGGGTCACTTTTTTTCTATCCGTCAATTCGTCAAATATTTCCCAAATTTAAATTTTGACGGACCAACGGATGGGCTACCGCCTTCTGACGACATTCCGTAGACGCGAATACGCACTTTGAAATAAATGCAAGGCGGTGGATATGTGTTTCTTTATCATGGCGGTAAATTCAGGAATTTAGAATGTAAACAATAATTTAGTATACATTTTTATCAATCAAAAAAATAATTTCCCAAAAGGTTTTATTTTGAAAATGTATTTCCAACTAAAATATACCTCCAACTGAAGAAAAATCACGAGGTTATGTTGTCACACTGAAATTTTGCCGCACAGAAGGATTAACGGACGACGGACTGTTGTGAGTCGCTTTCAACTGACGGATGAAAAAACAGACGGAAAACTTGACCGAGGGACAGGAGACTAACGGGTGCGACGGATGGTTGTGAGTCCAGCTTAATGAAATGGATGTATTTCGGCCATTCACAACGAGCAAGCAAGGACCCATTACACACGTCCTGTGGCGTCACCTGCCGAACTACGTTTTTATCATTAACTGGTATAGATGATTTCTCACAACTGGAATGGTGTAGGTTAGAACTACCCTGATGGGTATTTAACATTTTTACATCCCTATGGTAGGTAGTAAATAAGATCCGAAGTATATTTTGTAATCATGTATATAGCCTGAAACGTGGGAAATGGACAAAAAAAGATAACGTACTGTATCAGGAACTGACCCAAACCATTTCAGTTAACGGGTTAATAGTGGAAGTGTAAACTAGCAAGCAACAGGGTACAGCACAGAGCTAACGCCAGCTTACCTTGCAACAGTTCACAACACGCCACTGGCTTGACACCAGTAATGTTATGCACAATAAACAGCAAGGGACGGTGGCAATATCCCCCTGGAATTCAAAATTCAAACTTGTTGGGGGCGTGATTGTCCGTCGCAGTGGGGCACCGCAAGGGTATCTCGGACGGCTATATCTCAGCAGGCGGGATTAAGGGGCCCCATCCGCCCCCCCCTGACACCCACCCTTACAACTAACCTTCGTCGCGGACATTAATAAAGATGGTTTCATGCACAACCTTGTTAAACAAATGGCGAATTATAAAGTGGAGCCACGCCACGCACGGAAATGATATAGTAGTAGTANTAAAAAGACTGTCGGGCTTAACCTCCTCTACCGCCACCCTCCTTCCTGACCCACCCACGTACTTGGACCTGCCCATGTTTTCCAGGATGCCAGATACCCCTCCGGGGCGCCTCCCTCCCCTTCATCCACTCTCATGAATGAGTTATGAGTCATAATGTCACGGGCGGTCTCTTAATTGGAAGAATAACGCCCAGGAAGCATGAGAGAATTAAATGTGGGGGGGGGGGAGAGAAATATGAGGAAAAAGAATTTGATAACAATCCGGGAGGTCGCGCGCCACGGCTGCCGAGGAAGAAACTAGCTCACGGCTGAATAAATTGCCGACTAATCTTCTTCTCTAATGCCGGCAGGACATGGGACAAACATACGACGTAAACATGACACAATCCCTTTGAAAATAGTAGTCGGAAGAGGGAAGAATGTACTTCAGTATACATAAACAGAGACGCAAATTCTAAACTTCTGAGACAAATATTCCCTATGGCATTACGAAAAGAGCCGTATTTTGAACTTCGCGATGCGCTAAAAACTCCGTAAATCTGGGTAACATTTTCTGCGAATAATGAAACTCTCGCGTTTGCAAGACTTTTCCGGAGGCGTGCTTGGATGTAAAACGAGACAGTCGATTTACTGTACTGTTAGTTTAATGGTGGATACTCCCCAGTCTGTAATCAACACTAGGTACGATCAAGCTCTGGCGGTATGTCTGGACCATGAATATCATGCAGCTTGTGCAAAGGTGGTGAGCTAATGCAAGATGACGTACCGAAGTAGTACCAGATTCCCAGCTTAATATCTCTGCCGTGCCCACGGGTTCCCACAGGCGAGGGATCGACATAGGTTGGGTCAACGCAGTGTCCTCCTGCTAGCTGAACATTTGACCAATCGTCGAGATCCTACGCTGGTACACTCGGGTGCACTTGGTGACCTTCCACGTCGTCCTGACAATCTTGACTTCCTTAACACACTCATGGTTCGGTCGGAGGTCTATCCCGTTCTTGCTACCAGCACAAGACAATACCGCAGCTGTGTAGTCGCTGACCACGCCCTTCTTCCAGAAATAGAGAATAAGGTATATCCGTGAAACGTAAGCAGCCAGTAAAAAAAGTAAGGAATGAATTACACAAAATAAATGAAATAAAATACATTTGTTTCAGGATCTTGTGGGCAACAGCTCAGGTCACAACGCAAAACTGCATACGATGTATGACTGGCAAACAAAAAAAAACGTTATTATGTTGGCATTATTGCACTGTGTCCATTGCAGACCATGTGACTAAATAAAAATTGCAAACACACCGAACTCAGCGAGATAAAAAAACAAAAAAATCTTTTACAACACCACAGAGAGATAATTAGGAAAAGCTGTTTCCTTGCCAATATAAATCAATCTTATATTATTATTATTAAAAGACAAAAAGACAAACAACCTGGTATTACAGAACAGGATAGATAACCAAACAAAAAAAAAAGACAAAACGATGACAAAAACAAACACACAACTCAGGTGAACAAAAAGTGCAAAAACAATATCAGTGGACATAGCTGAATAAAAAAAAAAAACCCACAATGGAACACAAGTCAGGAAAAAGTATTCCTTGTCAGATTATGAACCCAAATAATTCAACACCACGAACAACAAAGGAAACACAAAAATAACCAGAGAAAGGAATGGATAAACCAACAGAGACGAACGACGAAAGGATGATAACACAATAATAATTACAAGTCTTCACGACGTTTCGGGACCTGGAATCAGTTCCCTTCTTCAGGTGAGACATAAGAGACATTCCGCTACCGCCTCGTATGAAAATCAGTTTCTTTATATCTGTACGAAATGCTGTTCAACTTGTAGACATTAGTTACGAGTACTATTTCCTAGCATAACAAATTTTAAGACGGTATATTTGTCACACAATCACCTGTGAAAATAGCGATTTTTTTTTGAGATGTACAAATAATAAAAACTAACTCACATACCGAAATGAGATCATTCACATTGAAATAGAAAACCATGAGTTACTTCAAGGAATATTTAAAACCACGCTATAGCCTGTTCACGGTAAAGTGAGCACTTTTAGACCCTAGTTACTTTTTCCTTTCAGCCATATTGTATACTTAAACCACCTTTCGAAATACATATTGCCATGTAAGTAATAAACACTGTGTGTATATTCCACTGCACTAGGAAGTTAAAGTCTAAAGCTAAAATAAAATATATTTATTGACGATTATTCCAAATGAGAGAACTTTCAAAATTATTCACTTTACCGTGAATAGCACATATGAAATGTTTTCGCAATTAAAAAAAATTACTTACAATAAAAATAAATTAATATGTTTTTTGATTTGTAGTAGTTTATGATTTTTTGTTTGATAAATTTTGATAAGCATACCTTGAAATGAACTAAGGCATAAGCTTTCAGTCGCCTTTGTTAAATTTTTTGAAAATTATTTCGTTTATTGTATTTGTACAACCCAAAAACACCAAAATTGTGGTTCTGACATGCTCGCCAGACCTATTTTTAATTAGCATAATTAAAAATAATAAGTTGCTGGAAATTTTCACCTGTAGTGGAGTTTCCGTCGACTAGTTACAGTAGTAATCTTTCATTACGTAGAAAAAATTGGCTACTAGTGAACTTTGTTTATGTCTCAACACTCTCAATACCTAGAACTCTACGACGAACTCGACGAGAACTGAAGTAGCGTAGAGCAAAAGCCAATCAAAATTATGTTTATTCAGCGCTGGAAGTTTTTTTTTACCTATGAAGCAAGGACAATCTGGGAATAGTTATAAATACGTGTGCGATTTCGAAACACCCGGATACATTTCAAGCATCGGAATAAAACCTTACAGACCGATTTTATGTACTTCCGTGTAACGTCATACCTTCGTTTACTGATAACCGTCACAACCGTTTCACTTTCTTATCGTTTTCGACAGCAGCTTTTCACAGTACTTGGAACTTTCACACCGAAAATACTGTGCAACTTTATGATCTTCGACCAGACTCAAGCCTGCGCGCAACTTTAGCTATTTGTACGTGAAAACTCAGATGCTGCGTAAACGATTGTTCTTTGCCAATTTCTATATCCTGGGCTTATCGTTATGCGAATTTCATTGTTGGATTACCTTGTAGTTTTGCATCGTTTTTATACGAGGTTGGAATAACTTACATCGTTACACTGTTTTTATATAGCGTTATTGAATTCGAATTGATGTGTATATTGTCACGCCCAATTTTCGGGCGGACGTAACTGCGAAAAAAATGAAATTTGTTTGTTCAATCTGCCACGCACCAATTTCAATGACACATTCAAGTCCCAAGCGGTATAAGCCATTGTTTATTTTTGTTTACTTTCAATTAGCTAAACACAAAAATTCAAATTCCGGGTGGGCGAAGCCGAGCGGTATAGCTAGTGATGAATACGAAAACAATTAAAAGAAAAAATTGCTTTTGAAGTAGATGATACAGAAAATATATTAATATTACACATGTTACCAATCGGAACCGGAGCAAAATAAAATTTGTACCCACGCCTAGCTATAACATATATATTTCGGAAATTTGCGTTAGCCCGAGCCGAACGTGCCCTAACAGATACAGTATAATATAAACAATGGCACGATACATGATGTGGAGTGGGTAAGTGTAATTTTAAATCATCTGTTTAATTTTTTTGTTACGCCTCGCAGACTTTCCCGAGCCTCTCAAAGGTTTGCTTTTTTAATTATTCAATTATGTGCCACTCGTTTGTACACAAGGTAGGTGGTAGGGGTCGGGTCAAAACTTTGTTACTGCAATACTCATATGAAATTAACTTTATAGCGTTTTCTTTTAGTCTGCTTCAAGGTAGTTACTACTTAACTTTAGACAAGATGACTGAAAAAAAAAAAACGTACGTTGTTCTCGTATTTAGTCGGGGTCAACAAAGTTGATAAGGGAAGGTTGGTTATAATTGGAGCGGCCGCTCTGTCCTAGGGAGAGACCTGCCGTTCCCGGCAGAAGAAGAGGTGAGATGAGATGGGGATGGAGTAGCGGCGGAATGAGGGTGAAAGAGGAAACCGGAATACTCTGAGAAAACTTACACCACAAAAATGTAAACCTTATCCCACTTAGAAGTTTCCGTCGGAAAAATTCCCGCGAACTGGGGCCTGCGTTAAAACAAAGTACCCTAGGGGTGAGAAGCTAGTGACTAATCCAGCGAACCGTGAGTCCGAAGCATACTACTACCTGTAATGGCATTCAAAATTTGCACGCATTGAACAGAGAGTATAAAGAAGTTTCATACTCAGCATGTACGTATTATAAGCTACACGCGATGATGATTCAATCACTTAAGTTCTTGAGGGGAAAATAGAGAAATAATTGTGAAATTATCAGTTTCTGAGTCATAAAATGTGTTCAGTATTTATTGAAATTAATTTTTTGACAAGGCATAATATATAGGATCGGCGGGAAAAAGCACATAAGTCAACTTTCGTTTTGTGTTCCTAGATACACATTTTGGTTATTGACATCAGCGAAAGTATTGTTTACTTGTTCCAGGAAAACATATTAAATTGTCGTTAGTAAAATTAAGTATTTTCCCTCCTGACCCCATCACTCAGATGATTGAATACCTGCAATACCAATTAAATACCTTTATTTGTTTACATGTAACGAATGGGAATTCATTATTGGTTACCATCTGAGAAAGACCACGAAGATATGGTTATACAAGAAATCAAACGATAATTCATTCTGAAATATATTTAAATAACTTTCTACGCCATAACAAAGTCGCATATCCAAAAATTAATTTCAAACGTAAGGAACGCCAAAAAATATTAAAATCCAATATGGCATCTGACACTCCCTTTTAAAGAACGTGAAGCTGTGGGCTAAATGTAATTGCGCTAGTACAATTACGAAATGTTAAAGCGTATAGAGTATTTAATTGCATGTCTGTATATTTTTCTNGTGTTCCTAGATACACATTTTGGTTATTGACATCAGCGAAAGTATTGTTTACTTGTTCCAGGAAAACATATTAAACTGTCGCTAGATAAAATAAGTATTTTTCCTCCTGACCCCAGATATATCACTTTGATGATTGAATACCTGCAATATAAATTAAATACCTTTATTTGTTTACATGTAACAAATGGGAATTCATTATTGGTTACCATCTGAGAAAGACCACGAAGATTTGGTAATACAAGAAATCAAACGATAATTCATTCTGAAACATAATTAAATAACTTTCTACGCCCTAACAAAGTCACATATCCAAAAATCAATTTCAAACATAAGGAACGCCAAAAAATATATAAATTCAATATGATATCCGACACTCCCTTTTAAAGAACGTGAAGCTGTGGGCGAAATGTAATTGCGCTAGTACAATTACGAAATGTTAAAGCGTATAGAGTATTTAATTGCATGTCTGTATATTTTTCTCGATGGAGAACTATCTGAGCACCGTGCATTATTATCGAGAGGTTTTTTTTCTCCTCTTTTCCCCCCAGAAATTATAAATTTCGGAGGAATATAATTGGGATAGTGTTAAAAAATACACAAAAGACTAGCGAAAAAAAAAAAAAATATATATATATATACAGAAAAAAAAATGTTGGTTAAAAATTATTTAGATCTCGTTGCAAAATTTTAAAAATATTTTCACGAAACTTGCTATGAATCCACGAAATTTAAACTGCATTTTTTTATTAATAACTACTTGTTTTTAAAATATATTTTTTGTGCTGGACCGGGATATTAATACGAACAAAAATTAGCAGCGGCCAACCACCTACTGTCTTTACATCGGCAACGACAGACAAGTTATTATTTACATTTAAGTGACGCACAAAAATATTCTATCTCCCATATTATTTAAGTATTATAGTGCTGCCGTATGTTATAATATAGATGATTTGCACAAAATTTTGATATTTTAAGGCGTAGGTAGTGAGTATTCGAATTGTCGCCGGGATTATAATATTCGAGTANATATATATATACAGAAAAAAAAATGTTGGTTAAAAATTATTTAGATCTCGTTGCAAAATTTTAAAAATATTTTCACGAAACTTGCTATGAATTCACGAAATTTAAACTGCATTTTTTATTAATAACTACTTGTTTTTAAAATATATTTTTTTGTGCTGAACCGGGATATTAATACGAACAAAAAATTAGCAGCGGCCAACCACCTACTGTCTTTACATCGGCAACGACAGACAAGTTATTATTTACATTTAAGTGAAGTACAAATATACTCTCTCCCATATTATTTAAGTGTTTTAGTGCTGCCGTATGTTATAATATAGATGGTTTGCACAAAATTTTGATATTTTAAGGCGTAGGTAGTGAGTATTCGAATTGTCGCCGGGATTATAATATTCGAGTAGCAGTGCGAGGAATGCCTCGTCCCACCTAGGCACTGTTCTTCCCCGACAACGGAAACTACAGGGAACACGAATATTTATTAAGGTTGTTTACCACGAGAAAATGTGCTATTTTATATTTGCACCATGCACTGTTCGACTTTAAGACATATTATCCTCGTAAAAAAACATTTCTTGAGTGCATAGTTTTTACATAAATACACGTCAAAATCACAATTTTACAGTTTTGGAAATGAACAAATAACGGAAACAATCTTACGTACAGAAATGAGATAATTCACACTGAAAGAACAAGCTTTAATGACTCAGTATTATACATTTTCGGGATACGTGGTTCATTTTCTTTCGCTTTGCCAAGCTTCGTATTTTTTAAAATCGAGATTCAAAATTAAAGCCGTGGTGGTTCGTTTACCGTGATAGCTTGTTTATCGGGCATCTGTTTGACGTTTCGTTTCGAACATCGTAGTTTTCAGTTTTGAGTAAGCGTCAGCATTATATTAGAAGCTTTTCCAGACTGCGTTGACAAGTTTGCCCTTATCTGAAAGTGAAAAAAAAAAAAAAAAAAAANCCCTGGACGAATACCACACCCGGAAAAAAATGGTCTAGAACAAGCAACCAGAGAAGACGCATCTTGCGTGACAAACGTAACCCACACCGGCAAGCACTCGTGACCGCTGAAATATTTCAACTTCGTTCTTTTTCGGCAAAAAACTTAACTGTATTAAATTACTTCCGCCGGTGTGGGAGGTCGCGAGGGTGCCAGGAGGGAACGAACGTCCCTACTGCTTTCGTAACTTCTTCTGACGATGCAAGTTTTTGAGACATGAATAATTCGTAAACGACTGTGGCGCTGTTCTGCACATGTCTGTTTATCTGTGAACCTGTTCGTACTCGGCATACCTGAAGATCGTATGTGAACTGCTTCACTTGATTAGTAAATAGAACAAATAAACCGCAACTGGATGAACTTTTATTTAATATTTAATCGCCGTCCTTTTTAAAAAGTTTCATGTTGCTATCACTGAGCTAGCCGAGTGGTAATTTCCAGCCGTCAATACCTTGACGTGCCGCATTACAAAAATGGCGGCCTAACGCGGGGCTGTAATATTATAAAGCAGGCAATAACGAGCCGCGTGCCACATTACAAAGCCGACAACAACTCCAAGACGTCAATAAAATTGCACAAGGAAATGTTTTTGCAATTAAAAAAATTGCTGAAAACAAGGAAATTCTTGCATTTTGTTATTTGCGGCTGTCCATAAATGTATAGAAAATGAATTAAGACAAGATCTTTCAGTTGCCTTTTTTTTTTTTTTTTTTTTTTTCTGGCTNTTTTACTTCGACATGTCATTTTGCAGAATACATACGATAAAAAAAAACTTATCAGAGAAAAAGGTAGTCGCAGATAATGTCTACAAGTTGAACATATATAACACACGCATAAACAATTTTTTCCGAGGCCAGCGCCTTAAAGTCTGTTTCCCGTAATTGCAGACTACCACTTCAAAATTAAATGCACATTTTCTTTAAACTAACAGTGTAGCGTTATAATTACAATGGATGTTTAAAGAGTAAACAGCGTGCCTTGTTGCCTTTTCTGCTAAGCAACATCTTCAATAAATTGGGGAGATACTTTACTAATTTAATATTTCTTCCTGCACCAACTCGATGTTTCTTTACAGTAAAAACTACATCTGTATTTACATTAACACTTGCAGCAATTTATTAATTATTACTACTCGTACACTTAGTTCCCAATAAAATACATGAGCCGACAATGCACGTGCGTTTAGTGGTCTCTTGTTTCAAGATGTGTTCGCGTGCTCGGTCGGGTCAGTATTGACTGAGGGTCGTTAGGCTTTGGTGTTACGCTAACCGCAACATGATAATTACTCACTGCTGCCATACAATTGTCCGTATTACCACCGACTGATTCATGGGATAGTCATAGGACAGGCTCAAATGGACCACTGCTTTGAGGATGGCTCATAAACACACCACTAAAACCAGTCACTACTGTTGACAGGAATAATTATGTTTTATGACATGGATCATTTACTCCACAACCACTGAAATAAACATAATATTTTGATTTTTTTTATAAACACATTACAGTATCATTATGTTTCTATAATTTATAAAAATTTTGTTTTCCATTTAACGGTTTTCTCAGTATTTGAAATATGAACCCACACACCCTAAGAAGTATATTATATGTGTTTGAGTAGCAATAATTAAATAACCAATTACCAGTCGTACTTAATTAAATGTTAACAATACAGGATACACTGTTTATCAAAAGCACGTAGTCAACCTCTACGAGTGAACTAATAATTGAAGACTTGAAAAATAAACCCTGGAATGAATGTGTGTCCAGAAATTCTTTATCCGGGCGTTAAAAGTTTTCGAAGTTTCCTATCGGGGGCAGAAGGGGAAAGAGAGGGTCTGCAATATTCCCATTATGATTCGTAAAATTTGGAAGTGATTCCGGATGACGGTTTATTCGGAGTGCTCGTACTTTGCGAATGACTTCATTCCCTTTTACCGCCGGCCTCTCCTGACACTTAATGCATTTTAACTCTGCCTTAAAAAATAAATTTACAGGAATGCCGGTGTAGTTAATTAAATATATTTTGAATTAAGAGAGTTAACGTTATGCTAAATAAATTATTAAATATAAATTAATAAATGTCAATACAAACTATTTTCGCTTGTTGATTAAATTTTTTACAGACATGGACTTGGAAAGAAAGATGCAGGGCAACAGTGCGCATCAGCATGTATCGTACGTCTTAGTTAAACGCTACAACAGAAGGATAAGCGAAAACGACAAAATCGGAGCACATCTCCCGTCAGCGTTCCGTTCTTTACAGCGGAAAAAACAACGAGTGTTCAGATGTACCACGCAACCTGGGATAAGGCCAAACAGACGTCACACTGTATAGGCTTGATTTGAGATTTACATGTTTGTGTGCCAGAGTGCTTCAAAGCTCGTAGTTCAAAGGAAGAATACACCATTCAAGAATGACAGCAGTAAAGAGAAGGGAAAATGTAAACGTTCTTTTGCCGTAAGCCTTACGTTTAGTTTATAAACGAAGGGTAAATTCTCTCGAGGTAATAAACTAGCACCTTTGTTTTGCAACACGTTATTTTTGCCGGAGGTTCGCCAGATATAATTGTGAACCAACGTCTGGGAAACCAGAAACAAAATGCTGACGATGTTCTTGAAAAAGTAACTAAAAAGAAAAAAAAAATTCACACATTTGTCCAGCGTTGTCGTCGCGTGGGTGATACAGGACGTGCCTACCNAAAAAAAATCACACATTTGTCCAGCGTTGTCGTCGCGTGGGTGATAAAGGACGTGCCTACCAAACGAGAGATTGCAGGTTCGAGTCTGCCACTGTACATGAGCGTGTGCGCTGTAATTAGGCTTCAGTCGGAGCACCCTAGATCTATTGTGGGTAGCGTGGCGGACGTTTCTAACATGCGATGGGTTTTCTCAATTACTTCGGTTTCCTTGACCGCAGGACGTCCCTTCGTTATTAAGGACCCCTCACTCAAGGGTTGTGATTGCAGTCGCTGGCAACCCTACCAACAGATTGAATTCGCCACTTCAGACGTGAGAAAATTACAGCTAGTGCGCAACTTCAACAAACAGCAAAAACAGATAAGACGGCACTTTTTGAGCACAGTAACTATTCGACCAATCAACACCTGGTTAACAAAAAAAAACTGGACTGCTCAGAATCAAAGTTTCGAAGTCTCCACCTCACCGATGACGGTAAGGCTAAACACTATTCGCACGCGCGATTTTCAGGCTCGGAGTTGAGAGGAGCCGTACAAATGGGATTCATCACAAGCAGAAAATGTCTGCTTGGGCTCGAGGTTCGGGGGGTGGGAAAGGGGGGGATTGCGAATGTCCTGGCACCGTCCTGTGGACGTCACGATCAAGGACAGCGACACTGCAGTGGTTATCTGTTGTTTTCTACACCCATTAGTTGTACAGCACGCATAATGTTGCTCCCACATTTTATACTTCATTCGTTACTCTCCTGTAAGGCGTGCAGTGCCTTCGTAATAATAGTGCTTCTTTCAGATTTCAGCGACGACAATGAAGGATAAAGCGAAGAAGGTTTTTACTAAGATCGTAGTAATGCTCCCAATGAACCAAATTCAAACAATATCGTACAGTAATTTTTAGGAACAGTAGCAGATTATGCCCGAAAAAAATAGTTTTTCCGATAACCAACAAAAATTACATGAACATAAAATTCACACGATTATTTTCACTATAACCATTAACTGAAACATTTTTTTATTAATTGACCATTAGAAAATCTTCACGCATAAAGTATTATGCAAACTATTCAGCAAATTGTAAGAGTCTACAATGTAGAGCTTTAGCAGCTATGTTGAATCATCTTAAAGAAACGCGCCGACGTTTTCATGAGAGAGATATAGGAAACTACAAAATAAAATGGCAATCCGAGAATTCAGCGGGCTGGAACCAAATTCGCGTACTTCTGACTAACAAGTGGCCAACACATAAAAAAAAAAAAAAAAGAGAAAGAACTAAGGGTAAACCGCTTACAAACTTGATGTTTTCATAGCGAGAGTCCATGGTTAATGCGATTATTTTTAAAAGTTGTTAAGCTGAAACACAAAAAGTCATCTTTCAAAATAAATTAACTGATCACCAGGCATTAAAGTCCCTAAAAAAGTTATCAACTTTTTTACAGGAATAGACGTTAAGTTGGTAAGACTGCAGGGGGTCGCAGGGCTACTAACGGTCATTAAAGAGTTAACAGGAAACGTTACGAGAGAGAGAGAGAGAGACAGAGACAGAGAGAGACAGAGAGAGAGAGAAGGGGGAGAGGAAAAAGAGGTAAAGAAATTATTACCACTAACTGAAGATTATGANGATCACCAGGCATTAAAGTCCCTAAAAAAGTTATCAACTTTTTTACAGGAATAGACGTTAAGTTGGTAAGACTGCAGGGGGTCGCAGGGCTACTAACGGTCATTAAAGAGTTAACAGGAAACGTTACGAGAGAGAGAGAGAGAGACAGAGAGAGAGAGAAGGGGGAGAGGAAAAAGAGGTAAAGAAATTATTACCACTAACTGAAGATTATGACTTGGGTGATTTATTAACGGCAATTGAGTCTGGCATGGGGTTTTTTTCCCTATGGATTCTCGCCAAAAGAATAATTAAGAGGAACGTCTTGGTTATTACAGCCTGTTGTAATTGCATTGGCAACAGCCATCGAGAATACTATTAGATGTCGGTTTTGACGTGCCCGCCCACACGCAAGTAATTTGTGCAATCTCAACCATATAAAATATTTATTGCATGTTATAAAAAAATAATGGCTAACATACTTTTTGCCAAAGGAAAGAAGGTGAGAAAATGATTATTCAGAAAAATTATGAGGTATGAAATAAGCATGCAAAAGCCTACGGAGAAAATTAACTTGTACAATGTGAAAGTGAAAATCAACACAGAAAACAACAATGCCGTATTTTGAAAGTGGAGTGACAAAGCTAGAACGAAAAGCTAGGAACACGACACAAAACCAGCGTTCACACGAAAAACAGAAGGCTAAAACGCAAGAGTGGAATGCTCGAGAATGCACACCTAAGATAAATTTTAACAGGCTGACAACTACAAAAACTGTAATTAGAGCCATCGAAGCTGACAGTTGGAATATACACCTACAGAATAACAAGGTTCTGTATTTGAAGTCTATATAAGGCATAGATTTAAGTACAGTATTGAGCACACTGCCCTCCACCCCTCTTTCCCCTTCATCCCCAGCTGATAGCCACAGGCGCAAGGGGAAGTGTTTAAAGGCAGCAATGAAGATAAATATAAATCAAATCGGATATTCGGTAAAACGATGAACAAACTTAGAAAAACATAACAAATTATTCCACTTTAGCGATAAGCGGATTCAGTAATTACATAAAACCAGCAGAAAAATAAAAAATTGGTAAAAAAAATCATACGAAAAATTTACTAAAGGAATCATTATATAAAGGATGTATCCGAGATGATGCTACAAACTTTCAGGGAAGATGAAGAAGGGTACCAGCATCCATTTGGGAGAGGGAACCCCGATCCTGAAATGCCTCCGTCGAACGTTACAACCAAAACAGTGTTGGGATGCTTATTACAGTGGAATACAATAACTTACAGGATTCGTTCATAACAGATTTTCAAAGGCACGTTCTACAGCTTCGATGCAGGCATTACAACGTTCGCACGAAGCTCTGTCGCATCCGGTCGACACACCGCGTGCCCTCTACCATGCATTAGTTGAGTTGAGTTGAGAGATTTGAGCGGCTCTTAACAACGACGTCTTGAGAGCCGATGAGGGTGAAGATGAGGTGAGAATGGAGCAGTGTTGGAATGCAAGGGCGGGATAAACGGGAGATCCCCGAGAAAACCCGCCGACCAGCGGCACCGTCCAGCACGATTCCCACTTACGAAAATTCGGGAGCGACCCGGCCGGGGATTTAACCCGGTTCGCTTTGGTTGGAGGCGAGCGGTCTAACCGCTCAGCCACCGCGGCCCCCATGCATTAGTGGAGCGTACGTTTCAGCAATCACCAATGTTTACTTTTCCCTCCGTCGCTACCAACTTCACCAGGCGCATACCAGTCAGTGGGTGTGTATTAAAATATACCGTGGGTCTAATACAATGAGAATATAACTGGAAGATTACGAAATCTGAGTTATCTACTCCAACATATTGTTCTAGTAACTAACTCAAAATTTAGAGACCCCTGGTGATTAGATACCAAAGTAAATGATAAAGAAAACAAAGTTACACCAAAACTAATAACATGTAGTTAAATATATCATATTTTGCACTTGGGAGTGTTGAGTGCCCTCTTATGCTTGGCTGCATAAAAGTATCATAAGTTCGATGCATTACTATTGTGTAACTATGCACGGAAACTAAAATCGCTCCAAAACTCCAAACAGTAGCTTTTCAGTCACCTATTAAAAGTATTGAAGCCATGATATGCAGGTAGAGGCAGTGACACTTCTCGAGCGTTGATTCAAAAAAGTGTTCAATAAATGGTGAACAGTGTAAAACCCACTTTCCCGTCAGGGGCGCCTCGTTCGGGACGCCGCCGCAGCCGCGCTGATTTGCGATCGGGAGATTGCCACGACGACGACCCTTGACCTCGCGCACGAGGGTCGGGAGCGGGGGGGCTCGCAACTCGAGCAGTCGTTACAAGTGGAGGATTTCCCGGGCGCCAGGGGGACTAATGCGGCGAGTCACGGAAGCAATTACCGCCCGATACGAGCGCCTGAACAAGCCCGCAGCGCGGCGCGGCGGAAGCCAGCGTCCGGAACCAATACTCTCTCTCTCCTCGCCAAGTGGCCAATGCGGTCCCCTACAGCAACACGCAGCTGGGGGGAAGCACTCGCTGCTCGCGATGTCGCTATCAGAGCTTGGAGGGTTTGCATGCCGACGCCTGCGCCACACTCGTATGAACCGTACCGACCCAAGCAAAGCTGCACACGCACGAAACTATGGTCTGTCTCACATACCTGTGCACTTTTTTGATAGTTCTGAAGGCAGTCCTGTTTACAGCTGTTGCCATGGGTACAGCGTCGTCTCATCCAGACAAAGACGATGTTTACATAAACACACCAGACTGCCCACCTTCCCGGTATAACAGCAGGAAATATTTTGCCACTGAAATAACTCTGTGCATCGGAGGTAAAGGGCACTGTCACAAGTATGCCTTGACAAGCTTGGTTTTTGAATATTGACTCCGAAAATTAAGTTATGGAGGAAAATACGTAAATCCAAGATGGCAAGGGTACTTCCCCCCCCCCCTTAGGTGACTCTAATGTTCAATTGTAACAAATCATTTGGAAGAAATTTCAATCTTTCAACAGCCATTTCGTAAACATTTGAAGTTTAGACTTCTTATGGAAATGCCGACCTCCCGTGGCGCAGCCGTTTGGGGTGCCGCCGGTCTGGAGTGCGGGAGGTTCTGAGTTCGAATCCTAGGTAAGGCATGTGTGTCAGTCTTGGGGCCGGGGGGAGAGAACTTTGTAGCGAATATTAAAATCTCCAACATGCTGACATTATGTTTTTACTCCTCTTCGCCGTATAAATAATACATAAAGTTACAACTACTATTTTCGCTCAAATGCGTAATACAATGTGAGTAATTTTTAGCATACAAACGTATCTTTTCTGTATAGTACTGAAATGTAGGGTGTGTGTGTGTGTGTGTATATGTATACGTGTGTATATATAAACATATATATACACACGTGTGTATATATATATAATTTTGTAACATATAATTTTTTTTGTTGCGATGGCAAAAACACTCATTCTGTTGTAACATTTTCTTTTGTTTTGCANATTTTGTAACATATAATTTTTTTTGTTGCGATGGCAAAAACACTCATTCTGTTGTAACATTTTCTTTTGTTTTGCATTTTGCAGTCCGTTTTTAGGCACACGAGACACATTTTTGGTTAATACTGAAGGTAGGTAGTATAAGCGTAAGGGTTTTAGACAAAACATAAAACTGTACTTAGGCATTGTCAGTGCTGCCGCACTTGGTGTTGCGAACTTCCCTAAAAATACCTTGGTGCCAACAAAGGAGTAAAGTGTCTTTCTCCAGGAACTTTCTTAATTTTTTTATACTGATGTACACAAATTAATTTCATACAATTTCTAAAGCAAGGTCAAGTTCTTGGAGGGGGAAGTGGGGAAATTTCTCCCTTTTCCCTCTTGTATCCCCCACCATTGCTCTCTACTGACCATATCGATTACATGCGAATGCTTGATAGGCTGTAACATCCCTTATACAGAAATTATCCGTTTTAGTGTCTTAACAGAAGAGTCAGGGTCATTACTGAAAATGTTTATTATAGAAGCATACATTTCATAGTTCTGGGTTGTCATTATAAGATAAAATAAATATTATTACATACATTTTTTTTATTAAGTTAATTGTTGCATACGTATGCATTAGTGGTTCACATATTAAGTCCGTAATGATGGGTACAGCAATTAGCTAAGCCTCTATTTTCAAATTTTTTAATAAAGCCTCCTAAATTAGAATCAGGGAGAAATAAATGAGAAAAATTCAATATCGCTGCCAACGCGGGCTCTTAAAGACAATAAATCCGAGTTTTCAGAAATTCACCNATAAATGAGAAAAATTCAATATCGCTGCCAACGCGGGCTCTTAAAGACAATAAATCCGAGTTTTCAGAAATTCACCAATAGACCCACCAGCGGAGAATGTTTTCGTGTGTACCGGTGTACACAGGTTGAGAGAATTCCCAAACATCAGTTTGTTTACATATTTTTTTGTTACGAATGAAAATGAATAAATTCACATATGCAAAATAACTTTATAATGCAGAAAACCCACATTAAACACTGTGCTAACGTATTTACTAATAAACATGCTCTTTATTTATAAAATACAAATTAAGTCTCGCATCTTTCTGCGGCGTTTGTGCACATTTCAAGGCAAAAGATTCACAAGTGCTTTATGTATTTACACATGTTTTCGCGAGTTTAGGCTCGAAAATTCATCGGTTGATGCCCCGGCGCGCATGCACCAGANTTATGTATTTACACATGTTTTCGCGAGTTTAGGCTCGAAAATTCATCGGTTGATGCCCCGGCGCGCATGCACCAGATCCACCGACGTTATTCAACCGAAATAGACCAAAACATTAGCTTCCGAACGTCCGGTGTAAACATGTGCGCATGTGTTAGCTGGGGGAGGGGGGAGGGGTGCAGCTGCACCACTTCATTGCATCAAGTCAACAGGAAAAAAAAATATAAAAAAATATTCTTGTCAACGTCGTATTTTTACTTCATAGTTTACATGTTTAAAAATACACGAGAAATTTGTTTACCGTAATGTGAACTATTTGTGATGACTGTCAAAATATATTGTTACTTTGAATTTTTAATGTCGTAAAAGTAGGTCTTAATTTCATTTTGCGATTTGCATCCCCCCTTCCCCCTGGTCAAATAACTTAACCCTGCGCACGCCTATGGGTGTACATCGGTGGATGCACTGGTGAATTTCCGAAAAGAAAGCATGTTTTCGACACCGAAGTGCCGCGGGTTTTGACCAAGGCTGCTCCTCCTGTACCTGATCCACTAAGGTATAACAGGAGACAACTTTCTGAGCAGTTTATTACTAGGGGAGTGCGATCAGGACTTCCCATAACATTCAGGCTTTGCATATTGCCACAACAGACTGCATATAGAGAAAATATGCTTTAAGTTTGCCACATCAGGCTGTTACATGTGCGCACTACCCCACCAGACAGGACACAGTCCATAACCATGATAGATTTGAGCTCGGCCAGTGCTCTAATTGACAGTAGTTGAATACGGCCAATAGAAAGAGTGACGCCCTTTAAAGGTCGAATGCACGTGTGAGTGAGTGCGAGAGAGAGAGAGAGAGAGAGAGAGAGAGAGAGAGAGAGAGCGGGGAGGTAACTGACCTGCTGCTTCTGCAGGCAGGCGACGTCGCCGCCGATGGGCGCCAGCCCCGTCAGCTCCGTGTCCTTGCGGATCACCCACTCGATGAGCTCCCGCAGCGACAGCAGCAGCGCGTTCCAGTGCTCCGCGTTGCTCTCCAGCCGGTTCCTGCCGCAACACACACACACACCCGCAACACATCTCACTATCGTCCATTCCGCCGTCTCTTGCAACTTTGCCTGAAGCCCTGCTCAAGCTCTACTTCCAGGCTGTTCCTACGGCTCATGCAAGCAGAGCTTAACCAAGTCTACAAAATTACACCAAAGGGACAACGCACAGCATTCGTGCGCGCTCACTGTAAAATATTTTGCATAAGAACTGTTTATTGCTAGGCATTAACAATACACACACCTCTTTTTCTCCCTGTTTTTACACACATTAATAATAAACTTAAAATAACAATTTAAAAATAATATATAAGTAAAAATTATTTACACTGCATACATGCAATGATTTTTGAAAGGTTTGATTCAAAACGTGTGAAGAAACCGCGAATAGAATATATACTATGAATTTTAGTTGTAATTGTGAAACTAAGAACTAAGTATATTAACCTATTATGTTATGACACAAATTCATATGATTTACCGTATATCTTTGTGAAGCGTTTTACAGATAAATAAACCANTCGTATATCTTTGTGAAGCGTTTTACAGATAAATAAACCAATACCGATACGTATTCATATGAATAAATATCTAACTTGAGATACGCCTTGTTTCAATGATGCAATTGGCAAATAAGCAGTCGTTACATTCAAGGTAGAAGAAGAGTAACTTCCAATGGATCATTGCACNATTTTAGTTGTAATTGTGAAACTAAGAACTAAGTATATTAACCTATTATGTTATGACACAAATTCATATGATTTACCGTATATCTTTGTGAAGCGTTTTACAGATAAATAAACCAATACCGATACGTATTCATATGAATAAATATCTAACTTGAGATACGCCTTGTATCAATGATGCAATTGGCAAATAAGCAGTCGTTACATTCAAGGTAGAAGAAGAGTAACTTCCAATGGATCATTGCACNTCAATGATGCAATTGGCAAATAAGCAGTCGTTACATTCAAGGTAGAAGAAGAGTAACTTCCAATGGATCATTGCACCCGACCGTACGATATGCATATCTCGTTAAAAAGTATTACACACACTGGCAAAATGGTCAGAAAAGATCAATTTACGTTGCATATGTAAGTACAATGCATATACTTTGTACCGCTGTAAAATATATTTAAAAGTTTTTTTATAAACATTTAAGCGAATTTCCATTGTGGGTTTTTCACTTTTAATAACGCAAACAATTATTTTAAGCTATAACGTAACATTTTAATTTTGTTAAATTTTTAAATTGAATAAAAATATATATAAATTTAAAATTTCTATAAATAGTTTTATTATTTTCTGAAAAGCCATTTTCCTTCATTGTTATACTTATTTTGGGTTATTATTACGCGTCACAACAAAAAATTATATAATATGTTAAAAATGTGGAAAATTATTTTAGCCTCTTGAACGCTCTTAACGCCATATATTATTATTATGAANTATATAATATGTTAAAAATGTGGAAAATTATTTTAGCCTCTTGAACGCTCTTAACGCCATATATTATTATTATGAATGTAAAACAAATACAGACAATTTTCATCACCTACCGATTTAAACTTGCCTCTTGATACGTTTACATCGTCACCCGAAAGTTCAGTTTTGGTAGCCTAGGTTCCGGAGAGTTAAGTTTCGTGCGACATAACCGACGCGAAAGTGATGTTTCGCTGCTCTACGAATCCCGTGTTTTTAACTTGAGTTTTGTGTCGAGTGTTGGTTTGAGTNACGCGAAAGTGATGTTTCGCTGCTCTACGAATCCCGTGTTTTTAACTTGAGTTTTGTGTCGAGTGTTGGTTTGAGTACGCTGTATTAATAATTAAACTAGTTTTCAATTGCAATTTAGCTCTGAAACAAAAATCCAAGGCAAGTTTGAACCAAACTGAGGTAGAACATATCGTTCAGATGGACCAAATCAATAACGAATTTAAAAAAAACTTAAGATCATTACATGATATGTAAATAAGTTTAGGAAATATTACTTTCCAAAGGAGCTTATAAAACGGCGTCTTCTATCTCAAATAACTCTTTAATTGTATTCCTTTATATTCTGCGAATTATATTCGCTGTTGGTGTCAATACTTCCACAAACTTCCCAATATTTCAATTATACGTATTTCGCCTACAACTATCGCCGGCAAATACAAACGGAGCACAAGTTTCCCAAAACTGAGTTTCACATTCTGGCATACGCATTTCAGCAAAACCTCGCTTACGAAATTTGGGTTTTTGAAACTGAGGTTTTGGCTGACGGCATAAACGTGCTGAGGTTTTTAAAGCTGGGGTTACTACCCCCCCTAATAAGTTGTTAACATTACAGTAACCATTACAACCAATGCCAGAGTTAAAATAAACTCGAAGGCAACAGCTTCTAAAGATATGAACTGAAAGGCTACAACGCGTTTCAAATCCAAAGCAACCACAGTCCTAAACGACGGGTTTTGATACTTATTTTTTCTTTTTTCTTTTTTGATTCTAGCATGCAAGCGCAGAAGCAAGTACAGTGCACATAGTGAAACNGATACTTATTTTTTCTTTTTTCTTTTTTGATTCTAGCATGCAAGCGCAGAAGCAAGTACAGTGCACATAGTGAAAAACTGTCTGCCAAATCGAGTAAAGCGCATACAAACGAGCTTGTTACAACATAACACAAATTTAAAGATAGCCGAAGTCTACGGGGAAGTTTAAATAAGCCAAAATCAGCTGACACCAGAACACAAGAGCAACAGAACAATCCGTATTCAGTGTTACAATCACAAAGTAACAAGCTCCAATAAATCACAACCGTGGCTGTATGCTCNAACAGAACAATCCGTATTCAGTGTTACAATCACAAAGTAACAAGCTCCAATAAATCACAACCGTGGCTGTATGCTCCGCCGATAGGCCATTAGGACAAAACGCGGACATTTTCACATAATGAATATTGGTGTCTGAAGAGAAAACAATGGCACATCAATAACTGCACTGGAAAACCAACTACACTTTCAAATGAAACACACGGCTGTTACGCACTTCCATTTAACTGATTACAATTTGCGATCAATATATGCCTTTATTATTTGAAATCTGTTTCCGCAGCACGGGGGAAAAAAAAAATCCATCCGAACGCCGTAATAAAAGAACCCAATCAACCATAAATTCTAAAAAGGTCGATATTTNCTACGTGACGTTTCAAACTGGTGCCAGTAATTGAAATACTAATCTCGAAATGAAAACTATGATTTACAACCGCGGTGTATCGATAAATTTCCATTCCCATCCGGAGGTTGGAGCAAGAGAAAAAGGTACAAATATAAATAGTTCTGGCAAAAGCGCCATAAAGGAATAAAAAGCCGGCTATAGAATGGCGCTGAGCATTTATCAACAGAAGAGGCTTCACTTCCGCGAGCGCACGAAACGCGGTTGAAAACGACACGTGCGCAGCGAATAAAAATACATAAAACCAGCACTAAGAAAACACACGCAACATGCAGGAAATGGCAAACCCAGTCATACGCACTAACAATATATAGTGCCTGTGAAGTCAAACAATTTAAATATGAATATTTACAAAGAACCGATTCAATAAAAACCTATATATCATTTATTGTGTAGTAAAGCATGATTATATGGAATTTAATTTATTCTAGTATTATTGAATATGTTTATAACTGCCCGGATATAACCAGATTCTTGAAGGGATGGAAGTTTTAGTTAAATACAAAATCTGAATAATTATCTTAATTTACAATACTATTGAAATATCTAAACGACTGCCTTNGAAGTTTTAGTTAAATACAAAATCTGAATAATTATCTTAATTTACAATACTATTGAAATATCTAAACGACTGCCTTTCATAGCGTAGCATCCCCCAGTATATTACAGTTAACAATGCTAAAGCAATTAATAATTTCCACAAGAAATCATCATTCTATGTCATATTACATGAAACCATTGAGTATCAGTCCTATTAACGAAAGTTATACAAATACTCATCACTCGGAGTGCACTAATGACATTAGTCTCTCGTGAACTTTCACCTCTGCACAGACGCCACAGCACTCGTCCGGCCCGATCACTCCCAGTTGTCGTTTTTGGCACAGAGATCGCTGTCTCCTCACTGCCAATAACCGCCATACATTGCCGAATCCTTAGGAACAATCGTCACACACCGCCGTTCGCAAAACACTCCAAAAACTATGTCGGCGAAATAAAGGGTTGTGATTATTCCAGCGCTAGTCCTTTCTGGATTATTACACAGTTACGCATGCCTAGCAATGACTTTATACGGCATCGAGACGTTTCTCATGAGGAGACAATCCCTCGACATTTTGAAAGGTGCTAGTCCCTGACAGTAAGGTTGTGCGATATCCACTTTTCAATATGGTTTCGACACATACTGACCATCTCGTTACCGTTGCGATATATCGCTTCCAGAAAGTATTGAAAATCGATGGCGTAATATTGCAAACATAGCTCGTACTGATACCGTAAATACCGGCATCGCAAATATCATTCTCATCCGTGTCACAGTTGTTGACATCGCGAAAAACCCGTCATAATGATATCGCAAATAACTGTAATATTGATATCGCAGATGTCGACATTGCAAATATCGGCCATAATTGCATCGCAAATACTGTTATTACCTAAATTTAAAACAGAGAAACACAAATATCTATTGGTTTTACAATAACCACCTAAAAGCGAATGTGCAGCAATATCATTACTTTGTAATGTTGAGAAATCAAAATCACAAATGTTTGAAAATACCGCGAAAACAACCATATTCAAAAACGTTTCAATAACGCGATGCCAGAACATACCATTACCGATATTATCACAAAATCGCCAAAAATCGCACATCGCCAACATTGCACATAGGCCTATCGCTAATATCGCAATATGCGACATCCTGTTCTACATTGTTATAACATACCATGCCGAAGTTACGATATTAAAATGAATATTGGATCGTTTCGATATATCGCCATATCGCACAGCCCTACCAACCAGGCACGATCTGTCAACCACAGACACATGCCATGCCAACGTCACGTGCCCGATCACCGCACCATATCAACACATACTGGCCTATCATTCCCGCCGTATGAGCCATAACACGCGTTCGCTGGTTGGCTTGTCCGATTGGTGGAGGAAGGGTGGTGGTTTGGGGCTCGAGGAGGGGGAGCAGAACAGACCACCGGCTCGTAAAGATATATCAGATGCAGTTAACTGATAATGAATTTGTATTACACGTGATCCACTAAGGATGACAGTCGAATTACCGCCGCACAGATCGCACGAGTGTTTAGGAAGTCAGTGTCACCTGTCGATGGCCGTCAATAGGGAATCCTGATTTTCGTGAAATCATTTACGCGTAGGCTTGACTTCAGTAGCCTGCACGCACTGCTGCAGCTTTCCTCTGGTTATTAGCAGGATGTAAGAAAAATTTTAATTCGACGGCCCAATCAGAATTAGGTTTGTTTACTACGATAATAAACATCTGATTCACGGACAGACACCCCAGATGCGTACGCAATTAAAACCACCCGATCACAAAAATCGATATGAGCAAAAGTGTTTGCAAATAATCTAACTAGCCACAAATTTTGACTGCAAGATGCGCAATGTATGCGCAGAGTTCAGTTCAAATTGATTTAATATTACGTATTTTACTGCGAACTTCAATGCATTACACTTAATATAAAATTATACATTCCCTATTCCTCGTGAAGTGGTTTTCCGGAAGGGTAACAATTATTTTGGACAAAACATGGCGCAAGCACAGAAAGTTGAAGTATTAGCATGAGACTCGTCACAGCCGAGGAGCACAGAAAGTTTGGCTGTATTCCACCATTCCTGTGCGAGGGCTCTGCACGCGACCAATGTGGGAAATCCAACATTCGTAACAACACTACTACCAACAGTGCCAACGCGCATAAGCAAATTGTATATTTGATCATATCCATCATGTTCGAATAACTTCCGCGACGTTTGTGCGTGTGCGGCATCAAGTGTTGTTTTATAAATTAAGGGTTTGAGACTTTTGGTGGACAAAAAATTGCAGGAGCATTGTAGTGATAAATTATTACTCTTGCACTTCACGAAGTGAGAGTTCCCCTCTAGTTATGATTATAAAATTTCAAATCAAGTACGTCTTCTGCTAGATCGCGTATTTTAAAGGTGGATAACAATTTATATTTAAAGAAAATGAGTAGCGTTTTACCTCCTCAAATGATATCAGGCAGCAGCACGCCGTTCTCGGAGAACGTACCACATGTACATTGTGAGAAAGGGGGGGGGGGGATATCGAATCACACCAACTTAGGAGAAGAAAGAGGTAACGTCGATACCATTACTCCATAGGATAAAGAACGGAAGGAAACGAAGGAAAAGAAGTTCGGCGAAAGGCTTTCGTGCACCGCAGGAGCTCTCGGTTGCGATTTACCGGCCCGCCAGCTGCAGAAGCTGCGGAAGACATCTATCACCGGTAGAGAGCACTGGCGGCCGCGCGCTGCGTCCGCCCGCCGCTAGATCGCAGCACGAATCACAGGCCCGCTCCGACATACATCACGCTTAGAGCTATAAAAAAAGAGGGCGCCATCAGACACGCTACGTTAATTCAACCCGTGTGCCAGAACCGACGTCAGTGCGGCTCGCTGACAGGAAAAAAAAAATTTAAAAAAACGCCGTACGTGTATATAGTCTATTCGCGAATTTTTCACAATTTTTGAATTAAACTTTTGAAAAATTTCCACATGAGTGGAGTGTTTAATTGCTTCCTAAATATGTAATGTATCACACAGTTTAAACTTGTGTTAACATAAAAATTCCTTATTGGTTATTAAATACAACTTTTACTTATATTTTATCTATAAATTNCTTCCTAAATATGTAATGTATCACACAGAGTTTAAACTTGTGTTAACATAAAAATTCCTTATTGGTTATTAAATACAACTTTTACTTATATTTTATCTATAAATTAAATTATTTCATTTATCATTAATATGAATAAATACAGGGGGGAAATGGGTATTTTGGTAAAGTCTAGTAAGAAATATTTCCTATGAAAATTATTGTTACACTGAGTGCGCACGAATTTGGCGACCTTTGCCTTTCGTGGGGGATAGTACCTTAAGAGATTTAATTGTGAAATTTGAAAAAACACGACGGCCTATTCACCCCAAGTTAAAGTTCAATTTAACTGATGAAAAGACTTACTTCAACACCAATTGTAGTAGTAACCTTCCACGTTAGCCTACCGCAAAATTATAAGCCATGCCATTGATTCAGTATATCAAATTAATGGACTCTCTAAAGTACATCATTTGATTGGCATTACCAACATCGGCATTTTTTTAAAGCTAACTTCCCTAAGGAAAGATAGCCTTAAGAGATAAACCTCTCACTCCCCCCCCTTTTTTTTTTCCAAAAAAGCCCCGGAATGGTAATAGCGAACCCTTCAGGGGCGGCGGAAGGTGTTCGTCATCAGGGGGCCAAGGGTTAAAATGCACAATAAATTACTTTAACATGTGTTTTAAATTAAAGTAAACCATAGCAAGTAACACAATATCACATAAAATTCTCACTGATGTGATTTTATATTAAAACTTATTCAAAACTTACATACTACTTTTGCACTTTTCTTATTTTNCTTACATACTACTTTTGCACTTTTCTTATTTTAACTTGATAATTGTTGCCGTTTATAAACTAATATAATATCATATAAATTCTATAAATATTGCACTACTCAACTAGAATCATTTAAAATGTTAAAGAAATCATGTTAGAAAATACACTAACGTTTGTGAAAAATGCAACACCAAGAAGGATACATGTGATTGAAACGAACTTTATACCACAGATTAGGTACATGACAATACACAATTTATTAGGATTACAGAACTGTACATGCTCTCTGTACTTGAGAATTCAGTATAGCGTGAAGCCCCCACGTGCTGCAATCAGAGCCCCTAAACGACGTGGTATAGNTCTCTGTACTTGAGAATTCAGTATAGCGTGAAGCCCCCACGTGCTGCAATCAGAGCCCCTAAACGACGTGGTATAGAATCTAAGAGGATCTGGATATGTTCCTGGGGAATCTTTCTCCACGCGGTTTGTATCCGAGTCCACAAAGCACCAACAGTGGTTGCTGGAGGACCGTGGCGAATCAGTCGCCAAACAACCATATCCCAGACATGATTTACGGACGACATGTCAGGCGAACGTGCAGGCCAGGGAAGCTGTGGTACCCGTCGTTCATTGAAGAAGGCTTCCACATACACCCTGACAAATGTGGCCAGATATTGTCCTGCTGAAATATGGCATGTGGAGTCGCCTGAAGGAGGGGCAGTACCTCGGGCTCTAAANGGTCCGTTACGGCCATGAGGACAAGATGGCGGTCATCCCGTGCTGTGGTCACATTGCGTGATCCAGTACCAGCTCGTCGCTGTGTACGACAATTTTCTGTTCACTGGTTCCACACACACATCACTGTCGTAGCAGCATGCCCTGTACGAGCCGAAATGTCACGCTATGACAAACCGGTTTCCCGGAGACCGATCATTCTGCCCCGTTCGAACTCACTCATGTGGTGATATGGCGCCCTTTGACGTCGACGAAGCAAACTGGCACTTGCTTTCACTTCGTCTGACAGCTCTTTCCTGGCTGAGGTTGGCGTAACACTGACCTTCCCGATCACACAAGAGAGGGTACTGTTGGGCCTACGTGTACGCCATCTATCTGCAATCGTAATCACTTATTGCCGGTACACTGNACACAAGAGAGGGTACTGTTGGGCCTACGTGTACGCCATCTATCTGCAATCGTAATCACTTATTGCCGGTACACTGTTCTACACATCCTCCAAGTTTGGATTAATTCGAGCCATTCTGTTTGGGTGTTGCAATTTTCACAAACAATAGTGTAACTCAAATTTGTCTTTACGTATTAATTAACCATAAAATGCATAGTATCAATTAATCAACTATAGTTTGCATGTGACTGTGGTTAAAAACTAATTTTCTTGATTCTTCTGAAGAAATTAATTTGTTGGCAATATCCAAGTTTGAAGCGTCTTTTGCCAGATACCTTCTAAAGACGGCACATTATTCGCGGGAATGTTAACGTACGGTCGATATAAAATCGAATTTCGTGAGCACACGCTGTTTTTTTTTCCTGAGTGCGAATCTGTTTAATTTGTACATATTAGATTTAGTTATGTTTGAAGTGAAAAACAAATCAGTTAAACTTTTCGTTGAAACATTTATATTACAACCAAAACTGATAAAAAAATTTGTTGGAAATCTTAATAATCCTGAACAACCTTTCTCAATAAGAAAAATAATTATAAAATTACAAGAAGTTTATCGCCGGAACAATGGCAACNAGTTAAACTTTTCGTTGAAACATTTATATTACAACCAAAACTGATAAAAAAATTTGTTGGAAATCTTAATAATCCTGAACAACCTTTCTCAATAAGAAAAATAATTATAAAATTACAAGAAGTTTATCGCCGGAACAATGGCAACTAAATTAGCAATTAGAAAAATAATCATACCCATGATCAATCTCAAGGCATACAAACTACGCACGTCAACCAAATCGATGTGATCAACTTACTGTTATCAAGATGGTCGGGAAACACGGAGCTGCAAACTGACAGCTCCAATGTAAGCATCAGTTTTATACTAGAATGCAGGAAAGTACGGGGTGTTAGGATCCATGTAAATTGGACCTGAAAAGCCAGTTTTCGACGTCCTCCGTTATGTTAAACAGTCATACCCACACATCTTCGGATTTCGTTGTTAACCTTAAGTAAATACAAATACCAAACGTTAGTTTTATCTCATTTTTGATAGCTATGCTGCGAACGGTGTTTAATAACACACAACCAGCGCGTTACTACATACTTCAGAAGAGCTATTGATATTGACGATTAAACGAAAGCAATTAATTATTACCTTAACCACGCACAAAATTACAGTTGTCATACAGGTCCCCTGCGTTAAATTTGTACGGCAGGCTATATGTACTCGTATGTGAGCGTGTTTGTACGGAAGCACGCGCGCGCGCACACGCACACACACACACACACACACACACACACACACACATATATATATATATATATATATATATATATATATANTCTTTTTTATCTGTATTACCTGCAAAGGTACTAAAATCTGCAAAAAGCTCACTTTTACCATGCTTTCGCGTCAGGCAGCGCCTTTGTTGATATCTGTCTGTTTTAACATTTCAGTTTGTTGTTCTCAGTGTTTTTTTCCTATTGTTTTCAGAATGCCAGGCGCAAAACCAAACATCGGAAAGGTGAACTGATGGATCATATATTTCCAAGCATCGCAATGAACTATGTTGATCACAATTGGACAAGCGAGCGAGCAATACTTGCAGCAAAAAATAAAGATGTTTACGAAATAAACGACAGCATCCTTGAGAAAATCCCAAACGAACATGTCACATACAAATCAATGAAGCGTTAAATTATCCACCAGAATTTCTAAATTCCCTTGATGTTCCAGGATTGCCCCCCAATAATATATTAAAATTGAAAATAGGAGTCGGTCAGTAAAATGAAGCATTGTAGTTAGGTGGTTTTGAAACGTTGCCTACACGCCTTGCAATAAAAAAAAATTATGGGTAATACAATAGAAGCTACCATCTTGAAAGGTGCTTTCAAAGGAGAAGATGTGCTTCTTCCCAGAATTCCATTTATTCCATCAGNTACCATCTTGAAAGGTGCTTTCAAAGGAGAAGATGTGCTTCTTCCCAGAATTCCATTTATTCCATCAGAAATTCCATTTCACTTTAAAAGAACACAGTTTCCAGTCAGATTGGCATTTGCAATGACAATAAATAAAGCACAAGGGCATTCATTGTAAATGTGCGGAATAGATTTAGAAACAGAATGTTTTTCGCACAGCCAATTGCATGTGTCGTGTTCTAGAGTAGGAAAACCACACAACTTATTCATACGCGCGGAAGATGGTAAAACTAANCAAAGGAGAAGATGTGCTTCTTCCCAGAATTCCATTTATTCCATCAGAAATTCCCTTTCACTTTAAAATAACACAATTTACAGTCAGATTGGCATTTGCAATGACAATAAATAAAGTTCAAGGGCATTCACTGCAAATGTGCGGAATAGATTTAGAAACAGAATGTTTTTCGCACGGCCAATTGTATGTGGCGTGTTCTAGAGTAGGAAAACCACACAACTTATTCATACGCGCGGAAGATGGTAAAACTAAAAAACATTGTATACAAACAAGTACTTCAATAATAAAGATTTTGAAAATACATATACTTCTTTCAATTAATTTCACAGAAATGAATAGAAGCAAAACCTTTTATGCCACAGCAACGCGTGGCCGGGTAAGCTAGTAGACTATAACTCATAAAGCTATTAAGGAAATATTCTAGTCCCATTTAACCAACCCTTTAAATAAAATCGTGCAAAAATAATGGAATACATTCAGGCTTAAATTGCTGTTGTTACACGAAGTTAATTATTTCGCCTACTGATGGTTGTGACGGATGAAGCTTCGTCACATGTTAAACATGGTACTACCATTTTAATGTGAGGGTAAACATTACTACTTGTCATATTTTCCAGCAAACTAGCAAAGAAACGCCTGCTCCACGAAAAGTTCCATCTTGCCAGGCGCCCAACGCCTGTCGTCGTGTATACCTTTAATACATATTTGTACCGCGGGTTGTAGCCCACAGCCTGGAAGGCGTTTGGCCTGCGCGCCGATTACACGTCTTATAGTTATTGGAGAACAATGTCATCGGAGCAAGCTCGTGATTAGTGATGATGTGGTACTGTGTTTCCGACTGTTCTGGAGGACTGGCCTGTGACTCTAGACGCGGGGGTACGTGGGAGGGGTGTAGGTCGGGAACATAAGGCGCGTGGAGAGATGGAGAAGGGGAGATCGTCGCCGAGTCCGGGACTCGGTCCGCGGCTGAGGAGGCGCTCCGCGAACGTCGTCCTAATAAAGCATCAGTTAAGAATGATTCAGGACTCTGTTAATTTCTCACTGGTGAGGCGGCACTTAGAATATTTCTGCAGACACGAGTGATGGACTTTGCCTTTGGCAGTGTAGAGTCGGGACTTACAATAATTCTGCGGAATAAAGTGAGGGACTTAGTCTCTGGCAGTGATGAGTTTGGACTTGGTAAATAGAAGAAGTCTAGAAGAAGTAGGGTTGAGGTGAAGGAGCGAGGAAGAGGAACGTTGTGAGCCAGTGNCTTGGTAAATAGAAGAAGTCTAGAAGAAGTAGGGTTGAGGTGAAGGAGCGAGGAAGAGGAACGTTGTGAGCCAGTGCGGTCGACTGATGTTATGAATTGTGATTATTTAACTTTGCATACTGTGAGTCAGGGCAAGCACTACCTGGATATCACGGTGTTGTTCGGGAGAGTATCCCCGGCTGTGTCTTGACTTGTGTGTGAACAATCAATACCTGCACCTTCGGGTGTACGGCGAGGAGGGCCCTCGGCTTGCTGTGTTTGTGGAAATTGTATGAGAAGAATGCTATGGAACAATGCCAACACTATTGGTATTTGGCAAGGGGAATACACTCGGCTCATGTGACTGCGATGACGGATGTGTTTTGTCTGTAGGACTGAAGGAAAGAGTTACTTGTTGTTATTTTGTGTGATCCTCACGTTTACAGTCAAGGGCCCAACACAAACAGAGGTTTATAGATTTGCAAGTTGATAACGTTTAAGGGGCGCTAACTACCCAAGTCCCTGCAATTAAAAATACTCTAACCATGTAACATTGGTCTCCTAACCTCTGACATAATCAGCCCAATCCCAAGGCCCACAAGCCGGGGAATTATTGGACAAATACCGCTATGGGTGTTGAAATTTTCGAGGGTGTATTCACATTTTCTTGCCGTCCTCACTTCAACGCTTATCCATCCTATATCTAGTCACTTTGCGCATTCTTCAGGGTGGCCGCGACACAATGACTGACTCTCGGGTAGGTAAGCTCAAGTCAAGAGGGGTCGCGTCGTGTAGTGGTTAGACTTCTCTCCTCCCACATAGGCGAGCCGGGTTCGATTCCCGGCGGGGTCGCTCCCGGATTTTCGCGTGTGGGAATCGTGCCGGACGATGCCGCTGTGGTCANGTTCGATTCCCGGCGGGGTCGCTCCCGGATTTTCGCGTGTGGGAATCGTGCCGGACGATGCCGCTGTGGTCAGCGGGTTTTCTCGGGATCTCCAGTTTCCCCGCCCTCGCATTCCGGCGCTGCTCCATACTCAACTCGCTTTACCCTCATCGGCTCTTAAGACCCCGATGTTAAGAGCCGCCCAAATTTCTCCACTCCACTCAAGTCAGCGCCAATATCCATGCAGAACTCTCTTCATACGAAGACAAAATACAGACTTTTCAGTCGTTATCATGAACATTTTCCTGTACTACTACTTGCCAAAAAGTGAAAACTGAAAGGAATACATGTAGTGCCATGAAAAGTGCCCACAAAAGCTTAATATTTCGAATTCATAATATAAAACAGGTATTTAAGCAAAAAAACTAAACCCAAGGTTGTATCAGATTCACCACCATAACAATCAACTGGAGTCATTTCGTCCACACCAAAAACCACAAATTTAGGCAACGAATTACGAAGTAGTTTAAAGCTTTTGTGTCAAGGGAAAGATACAGTACAGTGTCAACCAAATTTGCAAAATTAAGACTTAAGAGTCGTTGAAAGCATCGGGTGACAGCCAACTGCCCGCTAAATTGCTAAACTGTACGCAGTTTAAACTGCGCCCAGAAATTCCGCTGGTCTGGCGGAATAATTAACAGGTGTGTGTTACTAACGAACCATTGCAATCGTACAACCCAAAAAGTCCAGGTGTTTTATCGGAAAGTACAACACGTTCAGAGAACATCAATCGTTCCAGTTTATCTGCCATGCTACGTCCGTAAAAAAAAAAAACCAGCCAAAATGATTTTACTCGTGTTTTATGATGTCGTAGTTCATTTGGTGACACGTGAACTCTTTCTGAAATTTCCCTAGATCAGCAATACGCCAATTAAATTCCGATAAGCGTGCAAATTTTTACTGCATGTTGACGTCATAAATTTACACGAATTTTATTCTCAGGAAGAAGTTTTAAGTTTTTATCGATCGGGCCGAATTAACACAACTCGGGACCCATGAAGTACGAGTACCTCCCCACTCCATGTAGCAACCTTTCACGACTAAACTCGATCTCGGATATGAAGTCACCTCGCCCATCGGAGACATGATGCTGCAAAACTCTCTGTAATAATTCCTAGAAGAGATCGGAAATGGCAAGGCAACAAAATTCTTCAATAAATTCACATCAGTTCACACCTTCTGATGGCGGGGGAACGTGTGCAGTACTGAACAAGCGAAAAATTTATACGGAATGAAGACGTAGTGTTTGTTGATGCAGTGGCAAGAACTTACTACAGCCCATATATACGCTCAAAATAATTAGGGGAGGGAGAGATNTAGTGTTTGTTGATGCAGTGGCAAGAACTTACTACAGCCCATATATACGCTCAAAATAATTAGGGGAGGGAGAGAGGGAGAGATGGGTTTGAACAGTATTTAAGGGGCGTTGAAGGTGAAAATGGAACAGGGATGAACGCAATAGTGGGNGAGGGAGAGATGGGTTTGAACAGTATTTAAGGGGCGTTGAAGGTGAAAATGGAACAGGGATGAACGCAATAGTGGGAGAAACTATAGAGTACCACGAGAAAACCTGCCAGACAACAGCAACGTCCGCCACGTTTCTCGCAAGTAATAATCCTGTATGAAACCTTGTGGGAAGAGAGCCAGGTTCGTCGTGGTGAGGAGGAGAGTGTAGTGATGCACTACACCACCGCGACACTCCCTCCCCCCCCCCACACCCGGGAAGGAGTAATCACGTTGGTAGTCAAATCGACCACGTTTTACGACTGCTGAAATGGTTGATATGCATCTGACGTAGGAAGTTACCAGTGGTAATGAAATAATTTATGGCAAACTTTATCGGCAGTGCTTCCTCAAAAAACGCTTAACACTTGTGGACCGATAGCTAGACCGAGATGGATCAGTCCCCTGGCAGCAGAGAAAACGCATATTTACTAACATACATAAACTTCTTCTTCTGGGGCCACATCAAGAACCTCATGTGTGAGAACTCATACGAGTCACATGAATACCCCGCTGCGAGAATCGCCGTAACTGCTGGAAATATTCGTAAATGCCGGGATGATTAATTGTGACGCGTTGGCAGGCGTTTCTGTTCAGCGGATCAAATTCGTATCTACTGCGCATCTTGGCAAACTTAAAATCACACGCGTATCTTATTTTACTACTGGCAAANGCGTTGGCAGGCGTTTCTGTTCAGCGGATCAAATTCGTATCTACTGCGCATCTTGGCAAACTTAAAATCACACGCGTATCTTATTTTACTACTGGCAAATCTTTCTTCTGAAAGGGCACAGTAGCTGTTATGTGAGCGAACTAGAATGAGAGAGAGAGAGAGAGAGAGAGAGAGAACCATAGATCCAACTGATAGTATTCTGATGGAAAGATTAAAGTGTGTGTTGTTGCGCATATATCACAAATGCGCAACAACACACACTTGTATCCTTCCATCATAATACTATCAGGTGGATCTATGGTTACCTCTCTCCCTCTCATTCTAGTTCGTTCACACAACATAAACACGATACGCAGACAGAATAAATACGCGGTGTCCGTAAGCGCTGCCGGTAGAGAGATCTCTGCCTGCATTCAGACGCTGTAGGAAACTTCTGGATGGGTCGATGTGCATGTCAGCAATCTGAAGTACTACGTCTGCGTGTTCTACGAAGTTCCGACAAACTGACAAGGCATACCAATGAGAAAAGCGTCAGGAATGTCACAGTATGATGTCATGGGCCGTAAAATCATCTCCGCGGCTAGACCTACACCGTAATATGTAATCACAATCGAGACAATGTCAAAATCTCAACTCACACTTGATAAAACCAAATGAGATGAAACACAAAATTTAATCGTTGAAAATATTATCGCGAAACCGCAGAAATTAACAGTAATTCCAGGCAGAACATCGTTTTACGAAATAGCACTTCTGGCGTAGCCAAGAAAATGAAAAACTTTACATTATCATAGCAGTATTAAACTTTAGTATCAAACTTTGTTGTATTAGTTTTTATTTGCTAAAATTACAATGATCTATCCTAATGCACGCTTTTGATAGTTCCCTGCAAACCCTTTTATCAAGAAAACGATAGAGTAAAAGAATATTATAGGCTATTGACGGTAAAATGAGCACTTTTGATAGCCTTCTCATTTGGAACAAAGGCCAATAAATATATTTTATTGTAGCTTTAGACATTAAGTTCCGAGTGCAGTGGAATATACACACTGTGTTTATTACTAACTTGGCAATATTTGTTTAAAAAGGCGATTAATGGATTAAAAAAATGACTCAAAGTAACTAGGGTCTCAAAAGTGAGTGCTCACTTTACCATGAACAGCGTATACATACCTGAAATAGCAGCGATGAAATATTACTGCAGGCACCTAACCAGCGTAGAATGCAAACCAATTCCCCCCCCCCATCCCAACCAAGAAAATTACATACCCCAAAAAATGTCCAATGCCAAGTAGCTAAATACTTCAAACGAAACTAATCGTTTTGGAAATTGCTGACAAAGTTGTATTTCTATCCTTAAGTTCTATTAGACGGTTCCTAGATAACTGTTAATCCAAACATTTCAAACTGTTCAACAAAAAGCTCACTTTTCAACAAGAAGCACTGTTCTTGACGAGTGCGACATTAACAATTATTTTTCCAAAGAGTGGACCCAATGTATATGTATAGCGGAAGCGAGAGAGAAAGAGACAGAGATAGTGTGTGTGTGTGAGAGAGAACAAGGGGGTATAAAAAGGATGCAACACTATTCTGTGTTATCAATATTATATATATATATATATATATACACATATATATACACACAGTTATATAACGAGAGAAATAGAGACGTGGTAATTCGTGATAATAAAGTTCTGAAAGTCTAGTGCCTCTCGTGTATCTAAAAACACAAAGATAATACTATATTCGTACACTTCGTTTTACCCTAACGTAAGTTTTTCCATAAAGAAAAAAAGTAACTTACGAACCACTATTTTAAAATTCTGAAGAAGTTATAAGATATGTTATCGTTAAATCAACTTTCAATTTCGCTAAGGGAACTTCCAGATGAATGTCACATGATTCATTTCTGTACCTGACTTATATGAAATTTTCGACCGTTTCGTAAGCCTGTTCAATTGAGATCGTCAAATAACAGTACTGAAGTTCACATGTTTGAATCATTAACGCCTAAGTTTACTGTTTCAATTTTAGTATTACGCTGTTTTCAACAAAATATTTTCACCATTCGGCGTACTTCACCGATGGCCAATAAAAAACTTTCAGAATCCATTCAAATAACGAAATAAATCCGTGGTATTTCTTTCTGGTCGCCTATACAGAGCAAAGGCTGTTCTACTGAACAGGTAAGCAACGAACTGATCATTTACTGAGTCGCCCACAGATGCAAGAAAGTGCATTCTGTCTCTTCTTCTTCGAATAAAACAACGTCACTTTCGTCTCCCAGCATGGCTGAAATTGTTTCNAGAAAGTGCATTCTGTCTCTTCTTCTTCGAATAAAACAACGTCACTTTCGTCTCCCAGCATGGCTGAAATTGTTTCACGTCCCTGAATTTCTAGTGAAACATTTTTCGCAACGGCATAGGTCGACGAGCCATGCAGAAAATATCACAATTGAGTGGTTAACCAGAAACTTTTCTGGGCGCCCGATTTTCAAATATGGGACGGGGATACAGAATGGCAAAGTAAATCCCTGGATTTTGACGCCGTAAGTTTAAATCTGCAGATCTTCCTGGAAGTTGGCGTCTTATTAATGTGACGATAAATTCTGAAACTCAAACATGTCACTCAATGACACACTTCGTGGCATTCACGGGGACCAAATGCAGTTTAGAACTTCGTCACGGTTTGCAGATGATGGAGAATTGTGAAAATGTTATTTAGCTAAAAAAAATTCTATGTTATTTTTTAATATTTTTTTTTTACTTCAACAGCTGTGAAAATAAAGGATTACAAATAATTTTTTAAGGATATAAGAAGTTTTCCTGAACGCGCTGTGTAATATCCAGGACACAGACACGATCGCGTAACGGCCACTAGAGAGTCTCAGTTCACGTTCTTGCGAGACACTGACTTATGTCGCTGCGAGCTGTGCCGGCGCTGAAAATGTTGCTTCCAATAGCAGCCGAGATTGCAGCCCGGCATTCCACGCATACTCGCCGGGGTCCCCCCCTTCGTCTTCCGCCTCGGGACGAAGAGGACATTCTCGCCATTTTGTCACCCTCCTTGCACCCTCTCCCACTATCCTCGCTTTCTGGCCAGTCATTACCGTCCATGTTGCGAGCGCACGAGGAAACTCTTTTTTCCTCCCCCCTCTTTTTGCCCCGGCGGGACATTACACTTTCATTTTCTCTAGCACACAGAGTCGCCTATAAAAAGCACCCTTCCAGGCAACGAGGGTCGATGCAATAGGAATATTTGTCGCTTCAAATACAACAGCGTGGGTTATTCATTCCCACGGCAGAGAGAATTTACGCGGAGATTGGAGAAGTCTTACTACCGATGGCATGATGCGCATTAAACAATCAACGGGCATTATTTAATTATTTTACAAGTTGGATTATTTCCAAGTCAGATTTACGGGGACTGGAGTGTGTTCCACATTCAACAACTAGTTATCGCGTGGCGTGAAGTGAATGAGGATGCTAGAAGCAATCTATATGTTGCCGGTTTATTTTATATTTCAAGACTGTTCTTAAAACATTTTGATTTATGGAACAGAGATCTTCATTTATTTCTTAAAATTACACGTGGATTTATTTTACTGCTTGGCAACTTCGAACAATCATAGGTAAATAATCATTTGCATGATTTTATATAAAAACTTCCGAAAGTTAAACATTAACGGCCTCAGAAAAACCATCCAATAATATCGTTTAAATATAAAACGGAAGTTATGTAAAATATAAGTGGGTAAAGTCATTTATGACGGCAACTACCTCCGAACTTGAAATTCACATCCAATAAGTTTGGGCAGTGATAGTTAAAATATTTCGAGACTTCGCAGCGCTGTTTAAACGCCAATTACCGAGGTTAATTGCCAAAATTATCTAACTCTGAGTGGCCCGTTCAAACGCGGAAACTGCTTATCATATTAGCAGCAGCCAATAACAGAAGATACTGGTGTGGTGGTGGAGTGTATATAGTTCTGAAGCTTATCGCATACTTTATATATACATACATATATACAAGTATTCAACCGATTTCAAAGGACTATATCATTTAAATTAAGGAACAGAGAACCACGTGGTAAGGAGTGAAATACATGCCTGACCAAGATATGCTTACAAGTATCACAAATGCTCAATATGCCTACCNTACACTTTCATTTTCTCTAGCACACAGAGTCGCCTATAAAAAGCACCCTTCCAGGCAACGAGGGTCGATGCAATAAGAATATTTGTCGCTTCAAATACAACAGCGTGGGTTATTCATTCCCATGGCAGAGAGAATTTACGCGGAGATTGGAGAAGTCTTACTACCGATGGCATGATGCGCATTAAACAATCAACGGGCATTATTTAATTATTTTACAAGTTGGATTATTTCCAAGTCAGATTTGCGGGGACTGGAGTGTGTTCCACATTCAACAACTAGTTATCGCGTGGCGTGAAGTGAATGAGGATGCTAGAAGCAATCTATATGTTGCCGGTTTATTTTATATTTCAAGACTGTTCTTAAAACATTTTGATTTATGGAACAGAGATCTTCATTTATTTCTTAAAATGACTGCTTGACAACTTCGAACAATCATAGGTAAATAATCATTTGCATGATTTTACATAAAAACTACCGAAAGTTAAACATTAACGGCCTCAGAAAAACCACCCAATAATATCGTTTAAATATAAAATGGAAGTTATGTAAAATATAAGCGGGTAAAGTCATTTATGACGGCAACTACCTCCGAACTTGAAATTCACATCCAATAAGTTTGGGCAGTGATAGTTAAAATATTTCGAGACTTCGCAGGGCTGTAGCGTGGTTCGTCTTTTTTGATTGGTTAAATTAATCTTTGGCTGGTGTTAATAGTTTGAACGCAAATTACCGAGGCTCACTGCCAAAATTATCGTGAGTGGCCCGTTCAAACGCGGAAACTGCTTATCATCTTAGCAGCAGCCAATGACAGAAGATACTGGTGTGGTGGTGGAGTGTATATAGTTATGAAGCTTATCGCATACTTTATGTATACACATATATACAATTATTCAACCGATTTCATATGCTTTAAATTACGGAACAGAGAACCACGTGGTAAGGAGTGAAATACATGCCTGACAAAGATATGCTTACAAGTATCACAAATGCTCAATATGCCTACCCCCCCCCCCCTACAATCCCATGGGCTCACAAAATCACTTGGGTGCCGACTGGTTGAGCCATGCCGGGGTCCCACACGTCAGTGAGCATGTCTGTTCACTGCTAAAAGAGGATGTAAGTGTTTCACTCGGTTGCCGCCAGGTGCATCCCTGGTGCGTAGAAGGCGAGTAGCCAGCGGGCGAGCTCCCTTCAGTATGCCCCAGGATGATGACCCATCAACAGAAGGTCTTTTACGTTCTCCTGTTCAACAACGGAAGTCTGTGACAACTGTGCAGCGTGATTTTCGGCCAGAGTACGACACTGCACCCCTTACTGCTCGGGGCATTCCGCGACGTTGCGTTGGCACGAGCGGTTTCGACAAACATGTTTGTGTAAGGGGAAATCGACAGGTGAAGAAGTTGGACACATCCGGAGAAGTTTTGTACGAGGTCAATAAGTCTACTCGTCGTGCCAGCTGAGAGCTAGCAATTCGCCATATGTCTGTCTGGCGTGTTCCGCGACAGCGTTCGTCATTCAAACCACGCCGCATTGAACTCGTGCACGCGCTACGCCAAGCTGACAAACAACGATGTGCGGCGTTTCGTGCATTCATTCTCGAAAAGGAACGGAAGACGAATATTTCCTTTCACGCTTGNAAGTCTACTCGTCGTGCCAGCTGAGAGCTAGCAATTCGCCATATGTCTGTCTGGCGTGTTCCGCGACAGCGTTCGTTATTCAAACCACGCCGCATTGAACTCGTGCACGCGCTACGCCAAGCTGACAAACAACGATGTGCGGCGTTTCGTGCATTCATTCTCGAAAAGGAACGGAAGACGAATCTTTTCGTTCACGCTAGGTGTTCAGTGACCTTGGCCACGTTTGATCTTAGTACTACGGTGAGCCGACGAAACACAGACCTGTGGATATAGCGNGGTGTTCAGTGACCTTGGCCACGTTTGATCTTAGTACTACGGTGAGCCGACGAAACACAGACCTGTGGATATAGCGATCACAGCAGTCACATGCTGTTCAGTCGAGCACAAGAGAGACTCTCCCAAAGAAAATGTGCCGTGCGCAGTTTCCCGAGAAAAGGCTTATGTTCCGTTCTTTTTTTTTTTTTTTCCTGACGGCACTGTCACGGGAATCTCGTACTTGTGAATGTTGCAGAACTGACTTTCCCCCACAGTTACGTGCGGATTCCGCTGATTTCATTTTCCAGCAGGACGGAGCACCATAGCGCTGGCGCTTGCAAGTTCGAACATTCTTCAACAACGAGCTTCCGCACCGATGGATCGGCCACCAGGGACCTACTGCTCTGTAATTTTTTCTTGAGAGAGTTTGTGAAGTATTCAGTTCACGTGCCGCCCCTTCCTTCAGCAATGGACGAACTACGAAATCGCATAACGGCAGTGGCTGCAGTAACACCAGACGTGCTCGCTAATGTGTGGGACGAGTTTGACTATGGCGTATATGTATGCCTAGTGAANTGGCTGCAGTAACACCAGACGTGCTCGCTAATGTGTGGGACGAGTTTGACTATGGCGTATATGTATGCCTAGTGAAACAGTTTTAATTCTTCGTACTCCCGTGCTGACAAAGTAGTTTAAAAACTTGTTGAAAATACGCAATAAATTTACTCGCATTCACAGCATATAAGAAAATTTGAGTTACGATAGTTTTGCATTCAAGGTGCGTTACAATCTCTTGAAATCGGATGAATCTTTTTTCGTATGCACATGCGCGCGCGTGTTAAGTCATCTGGCCTACTGATCAGCATCGTAACAAAGGGCGTCGATGAGCAATTGCCACGATAAGCATACAGTACGAATAACAAATAACACAATTTTGTTGTCGTTGAATAAACGAGTAGCACATGCAAACGCCATACCGCAACCAAGACGAAGAACGGAGTAGAAATAAATTTAAAAACTTTGCGATGTTCCCGCCGCCAGAAACAAGAGACGACTGAAACTCAGCTCGGTTCGCTCACTCGGTATAAGTTTGAGAACAGTTCGTAAATAAAGGCGCCGCTATAAAAAAAAAAATGAAACGTAGAAAATTTTCCTCCGAGACTTACTGAAGTTTATGCAGTTCACGTACTTTACTCGCAGCGGACACACGAAACAGCTTGCGGTAAGAGCCACGCGGATTACACGCAGATAACAGCGTCACATAATCCATTTATAATTCCCACTGTAGTCTATTCGCGGTGTGCCGTTTTNACAAGAGACGACTGAAACTCAGCTCGGTTCGCTCACTCGGTATAAGTTTGAGAACAGTTCGTAAATAAAGGCGCCACTATAAAAAAAAAATGAAACGTAGAAAATTTTCCTCCGAGACTTACTGAAGTTTATGCAGTTCACGTACTTTACTCGCAGCGGACACACGAAACAGCTTGCGGTAAGAGCCACACGGATTACACGCAGATAACAGCGTCACATAATCCATTTATAATTCCCACTGTAGTCTATTCGCGGTGTGCCGTTTTAAAATGCGTAATGATTATTTTTACTGTTGTGTCACTGCTAGAGTACTATTTTTAATATTTTCGAAACCTCATTTCAGTATTTTATTTCAATAAAAACGATTGCGAGTAATATTTAGTTGTCTTATTACCTTTGGTATTTAATCAATTCGATTATTATGCCTTTATTATCTGTTTGAGAATCTACATGTATTTAATAATTTATATTTGTCCGGTGGTATGATATAACTCTTCATGGTAACTATTTTATTTATTTATGAAAGCATATGTAATGTATTATTTATATATTTCAGTTTATTTAATTATTGTTTATCAACATTTTATCATTTGCATATTTTTCTCGTGACTTTGATTTAATTCATTTTTGATCTGTACTCTGAAAGCTGCGTTTGTTATTCCGTTTCGCCGCAGACCCGTGTTTCGTGAGATTGTTTCTCTACCAACCGGATGTGCAATGATGCGTTGCAAATTCTTTCAGTCGCAGTCTGAAGCTACCCCTTCCACTCTCTTCCCTGCAGCTGTAGTTCTTGCAAATTTTCCCCGGCGTAGCCCTGCCACTTGGCGCGTGATTTCTAAAAAAAAAAATGGGTCTTTGTTCACGTGTTATGCTCCCCCAGCTCTGTGCGTTTCAGCTCATTTCGCCTCTTCTGGACAGCCTGCGACATCTATCGGCTACATTTTAATACACTGAGGCGACAAAAGTCCTGGGATGCCTCCTAATATCGTGTCGGACCTCCTTTTGCCCGGCGAAGTGCAGCAACTCGACGTGGCATGGACTCAACAAGTCGTTGGAAGTCCCCGGCAGAAATATCGAGCCATACTGCCTCTATAGACGTCCATAATTGCGAAAGTGTTGCCGGTGCAGGAGTTTGTGCACGAACTGACTTCTCGATTATGTCCCATAAATGTTCGATGGGATTCATGTCGGGCGATCTTGGTGGCCAAATCATTCGCTGGAATTGCCCAGAATGTTCTTCAAACCAATCGCGAACAGTTGTGGCCCTGTGACATGGCGCATTGTCATCCATAAAAATTCCATCGTTGTTTGGGTACATGAAGTCCATGAATGGCTGCACGTGGTATCCAAGTAGCTGAACATAACCCTTTCTAGTTAATGATCGGTTCAGTTGGACCAGAGGACCCAGTCCATTCCATGTAAAAACAGCCCACAC
>NQII01000353.1:665756-679158 GCA_002778355.1 Clitarchus hookeri
TTTTAAAAAAGGCGGTTCAAGGATTAAAAAAAGGCTGAAAGGAAAGAGTAACTAGGACATCAAAAGTGCTCACTTTACCGTGAACAGCCTATAGACGGGAGGGATTTACATCGAATGTTCAAAGTGTTTACCGTCCATTCGCTGCCATGTCTCAACCATCGCAAACGTTTACTTGCAAATGGCGTAAGTATTAGGGTTCAAAAGTTTCTTTGTGTAGTGGTAGCGGTGATCTACACATGCCCATACGCTCCTTCACGGGGCCGCTGAGACCAAACGGTTCACCATGATACAAAATTACCCGTATATTTACTTCACATTTTTTCACTTCTCTACTCAACTCCGGTGTTACAGCCCACCCCGTTTTCTTTTACATGCAGTAAAAGATTCTTTTAACCAACCATCGCAAAACATTATCCCCCCTCCTTTTCCCGACAATATGACAATATGGCAGCTAACACTACACTAAAAATAAAATAAAGGCGTTTAAAAAGTAATAAGTAACGATATAAAAAACCACCACAAAAATGGGCGTCCTTCTGTTACTAGTTTTCTTAAATTACATAACGAGCGTGCAAACTCATTTACGGTTGTATTACGTCTCCCGTATATAGTTCTACAGGAGCCGCCCCATTTGCGCAACCGAAAAAGTTACGTACAACCCGCCACGCATTGTGTTCTCTCATAATTAAAGTTGCAACATTTATTGAATGCCGCTGAAAGGTGGAACCGCGTGAGATTTTATGACTTCAACTGACGTTGAAGAGGGTCTCTTTTTTGTGCCGATCCGGGTTCGATTCCTGACGGGGATACGTGGATTTTTGTATGTGGGGAAACGTGACGGACGTTGCAGTTAGTCGGCGGTTTTTTTTCGGGGCACTCCCCTTTCCCCACGAACTTGCATTCCGCCGATGCTCCATCCTTGTCTCATTTCACCCTCACCGGCGCTCAATATCTCGATGTTAAGCGCCGGCCAAACATCTCAACTCAACTCTTGTGCCAAAGAACTTCAACATTAACACACCCGGGTTTCTGTACTATTTGAAAACCGAAAACGTTCAAGAGGAATTAACCGTCATTATGCAGTGTTTTCCAGCAAATAAAAATATTTACTTTTAAATCAGAGACAACTATTAATAAAAAAATAACACCTGAAAGTTCAAAGCCTTTTACAGAATCGTTAGAATAATAAAAAATAAAGTTAATTTAACGATAGTGACATGCATTTCTTGTGCATACAAAAACCCGTTCCTACGAGAGCGAGACAAAACAGAATCGATTCATCGTAGCTTACTCTTGAATGATTACAATTCACACAACTGTTGGTTTATCCAGTTTATAATAAGTGTGTTACAGAAATTTGCGGTAACTTCGTGCTAAGTAGGCTACGTATTCTCTTATGAAATGAAGCATTCACGGCATCCCACTTTGATGTTCACTTCACTGTCAACATTAGTATTAATATTATTATAAAAAACACATTCAGGTGCAGGTAATCTTCGAATGTGAAGAGATTTGGGCGGCTCTTAACATCAAGGTCTGGAGAGCCGACGAGGGTGAAGCGAAGTGAGTACGGAGCAGCGCCGGAATGCAAGGGTGGTGGAAACAGGAGATCCCCGAGAAAACCCACCGACCAGCGGCATCTCCCGGCACGACTCTCACATGCGAAAATCCGGGGGGCGACCCCGTCCGTAATGGTAATATTCGAGCTTCGTTTAGAAATTTAACCAGACAGAAGGCGAAAAGTTCCCTTACCTGGTAGAACGTTACCCGAAATGACAGCAACAGTTTGCCAGCAGGCAGAATACGAATTGTTCCCACGGTGGTTTAACACTTTGAGTGTCGCCGACGCAATATTATGTCGCCTGAATTCGACTGAGTTTTTCGAAGTTTGCCTTATCATAACATCATCTGCATTCTTTAGTGACGTGGGCGAAGAAAGATTACTTCGCCAGCAGTTTTCATTAAGTTTTCTGCAGCGCAACATTACGTCAGTAACACTCAAAAGTGTAAATTGCTGAAATAAACAGGACGTATTGTATATGATTTATGTAGGAAAGAAAATTTGATTGGGACACATTCAACTCGGCATTATGTTGACAGAGAGCCGGTCAGTAATGAACGTTGTACAGTACAGAAAGCGCGCCCGGTGTTGTGTGAACTAATAGGACGATTGCAAATGCAATAATTGAGACCAACAGAGCTGATGTTCATGCAGTCGTGAACATAGGTGACTCACTTCTAGCGTGTCTTAATTGTCAGTAAATGTGTTAAGGTGACCGCCTGGTTGAAGGAATTTTGCACGTCTGAGGCCTAAAAGCGTGGGAGCGCTAGGGGCGACCGATACATGCGCATCAACTCTCTCATCGCCTCTACCCGAAAACCACTGAACTGGCGTGCAGTCTTTCCGTCGATAACGTGCCCCTGAGACTTTCAGCGGAGACCCTACCAATTTATGAAGTAATAACAAAAATAAAGGTTTGATGCACATCCTTATTCCTTTTTTACTGTTTTGTACCGGAATGTTCATAGCCAAAAACTACAGAGAAAACACCCGTTTAAGCCATTTTCACTATCACGAAAAAAAAAAACATGCTTCAGAGAGAAATTGAGGAATTGAAAAACCTATACAGAAGCGTAACGTTTCTTAAATGCTATTCGTAAGCTGACCTCACTCAGACACGTTGGACGGTTTTTTAATAAAAAGTTTTCTGCTGGAGATCTGCACGCCGTTCGGCGGCCCACCCAGGCGGCCACCTTAACTAATGGCAATGTGTTTGCACACTCTTTGGTAAACTCACGTAGATGTCCAAACGATTATTTAAAATTTCGTGGAAATCAAGTCTTTATGCAAAACACCATTGGAGATCATGTTTTCGCAAAGAATAGATCAATTTCGGATATATTTAAGCTGTTCTGCGATGTCTGGCGGTGACGTGGCCATCAGACACACGCCCGTCTGCGTGTGACCTTGGTTCGCGTTACTATCAGAGGTGACAGTTGCTCACCTCTTGTAAGTATTAAGGGCACATTAACGGCACTCCGCTATGTTGACGAGGTACTGCGGCCCGTTAGAATACCATAGCTGCAGGCCGTTCCAAATACAGGCCGGCCTCATACAGCTCAGTACTTTGCGTCCTTGGCCAACTCGTCCCCCAATCTCTCGCCAATTCAGATTCTGTGGGATACGATTGGACGTCTGTTGAACACCCTCCCTCCTCTACAAAATGGGGATGAACTCTAGCTTTGGATCAAGAAAAATTGTTACACGATGTTCCAATATCTTATTCCGACATTCATCGAATAGATGCCCGTCGAGTTCAGCAATGTATCGTCCAATATGTAGGTTTCACTATTTACTGATTATTCTGTAATTTAGGATACTGGAGCCGTATCTGTAAGTGAAAAATTTATAATTTTTTCTACGCCTGTTTGGATGTCTGTGAGTGTATTTTGACCAGTTTCAAGCATTCCTTCTTGGTGGGCCATTTTATCTGTCAGACAAAGTACGAGCATAAGTCATCATTTTTTAATGTAAAGGTGATAGTTTTCACTTAAATATTAATCTTACAAATGCAAAAATTTATTTTAACACGCAGTTTGATTTCAGCTGAAGTATTTCTTTTTAAGTCACACGAGTGGCATGCTAACAAATTCTTTGAAATCCGACATTTCGTACTGCTGTGATCTTATGACTTAAAATTTTACCTGAAAAGTTGAAATTTAAGTACAGACAAACCGCAAAATAAATAAAAAATAAATATCCTTCATAACATTTTGTTGGCACGGAAAGATATTTAGAGCTACAGCCTAACGAATTTAATAAGTTTCAATATTGAGGTTTGCACGAAAAACATTATAAATATAATACCATTATATTTCACAATATTGGAATGTAATAGTATTTTTTGGCCATTTCATACTTTTTTCAAAGAATTAATTTTCATCACAACGAAAAAAATTTTATGCGCTAAAAATTTAGAAAATAATATCANGAAATCTTGGAAGTAACAGTGAACGGTCTATACTTGTCTACTCTGTGACAAGGCGGTGTTTGAGACTGCCAGGCGTCTGGGAGCGGAACAAGTGCACGAGGCCAGAGGCGATAGGCAGTAGGGCGCGGAAATACATTTATCTGCGGCGTTGCTCTTAATGGGACTAACGCTGGTCCTCCCCGGAGAAATAAACCAGAGAGAAATTGCAGGAAGTTAAAAAGCACCCAAGAAGGCGCGATCCTGAAGAAAATAAGAAAAAAAAAGGGTAGGACGAGGAAGCGAATAAAAAAAAGATGGCTTACGATCATCAGTGGCAACTGAAAACTTATTTTTTTTAATAACGGGCTTGAACTTCACCTAATGAGAGTTTATACGTCCGGTGAACATTNGGCAACTGAAAACTTATTTTTTTTAATAACGGGCTTGAACTTCACCTAATGAGAGTTTATACGTCCGGTGAACATTAGAAATTTTGCAATCTGGAAGTCGGCTGTGAGAGTGTCGAAGGGGGGGACGAGGGAAATTAAAATTTCCGCTTGAACTTAACACCACGTAAAAAATCTTTCAAGTAAAAAACTTAAGAAATATAAGAAAAATCACAACTTCTCTGTGCACGCTAACAGCTAGAGAATTAACGAAATGCCAAGAAAATCATCAGTTAATGTCGGCCTTAATATACGTAACAATCAGATACAGTATACAGTATACACACCTGTCTACGACCAAAAGACCATAATCATATAATTCTACATATTCAATAAAGAAGTGCAGCGAGTCTTTGGCATAGACAAGGTACAAACAAAGGTCACAAACAAAACTAAGAAGTTAAACAAAAAGTAAACAACTTATTTAAACAAAGACAATTCTAACAAAAAAATATATATAGGAAACGATACGTCTCAAATTAATTACGGTGGGTGGTCGTACATGAAACAAAAATAAAGAAAGTACAATATACACGACTTTCTTGAATCAACAATAACATAAAAGCCCCGAGTAACAACGGTTTTCTCGTAATAACAACACCAAGTTAGTGATTGCGCATTACTAATTTTTTTTTTTTTCATTCTTTCCTCCTTTTCAGTTCGAAAATTCAACAAACTGAATGACCGAATTAAGAATGTTTGCGTACGAATAACGGACAACAAAAGATAAGAAAGAATTCATCATTAAAACCCGAAACGTCAGTTTACTCCACAGAAAATTCATAAAAAAGTAGTTTAAAACAAAAAAAAATATATTTAGTCAAATTCGCCACAAATATAACATAATTGATTAAACTTCTGACGTACATCATATTAAAATTCAACTTACTGCTCGCAGTTTAATGTCATTAAAAGGGATACCCCGAATATAATTTTATTAAATACAATAATTACAAAAAGCATATCATTTGAAAGTCAATAATTTAAATGTCCCTAACAAATAAATTCGCAGCCATGTGCGTGATATCCATATTTTGAACTCGAAGCTCAAAGCTTTAAATTTTATAGCAAATATTCCACTGATACAGTTCGCATTAAAAAAAAGTACAACAATTTAATTCTGACGACCGACTTAGCGGAATGAAGGTGTCTTCAAGTCCACAGAAGTAGTTAAATGTAGCCTACGGGACAGAGGGTAGGTATTTCACTAACTGAAGAATGAAGGAGTTGTAAATTTTCTATGACGATGCTGCCTCCAGCTAGAAAAAAGCAGTCAATGTAGGCAGAAGAGATTTAAGCTGGCACATAATATAGAAAATATACTGCCCGGAACGTGCATCCTCACTAAAATAATTTCAAACCGAAATAAGTTAGTAAATCATAAATAACTAGTGCACGAGAAAAATTAACAATAAAACTGTATCGGTACCCACCAGGAGAGAGAAATAAAATAATACTGAAATCCAGAAATACACGTTGAAACTTGCCAGAAACACCAACCACAGCACACGCCACAAAACAAGTGGATTAATTTATTGATATATAATACTTATGTTATGTTACTGCACGAGCAATTTTTTTTTGTATTCGGGAGCACTTGTTCAGTTAAAATTGAATAAGTCAGTAACTATTTGCTCTGGAAGGCCGTGGTTTGTATTGAATTACAGCGGAAAAGTGCGCTGCAAAGACTGGATGCGTTTCACTAACCACGTGGTGACTTCTGCCGGTTTACAGATAATTGTATTGCCCCGGACTCTGACCGCTAGTGATTTATACGCATTCAGCCGTCGGTAGCAATATCGCAACTGAACTTTGCGTCAACAGCATTCCACAGACTGAAGTAATCGATACAATATTACGCACAATATTTAACTAGGGTTAAATAAAATCAGCCAATCAGTGCATATTCTTAAAATTTTTCAGCAATATCCAAAGTCAAAAAAGTTGTAGTGTATTTACGAGTCTGTTATTATATTATTTAGTAAATTGCAGGAACTGAAGGTAATGTTTAAAACTAGTCACCAGTTTACTTCATTTACACGGTATGATAGTTTTTTGTTTCTTTGTAATTAAAATTTGTAAAAATGTTACATTATTCTGTAGAATATACAGTACTGCTTATTTGAATTCAATACGCAGTAATAATAAAAAAAAAATAAACGGTGTGTAGCATGTTAGTGTATATAATTGTAATATGCGTGCAAATTATATTTACAAAAAAAAAGTATAACATACACTTTGTTCAAGTAAATGTTGAGTATTAATACAGTAGTTATAATGTCTAGTAATTTAAGTACACCAGTTGGAAACTGTCTTGAGTGAATTTGCCATGATATTTATATTAGGTATTGAGTGAAATGTTACAAACTGGGGAAAGTTTTTAAATATAAATTGTTTACTTTTTTTCACTTTATAAATTTTTACATTTTACAATAATTTTTTGTTTCCTAATAAAAAAAATGTAAAATAAAGGTTACTGATATCACAAGCTTTTTTTTATGTGCAGAGGTTATAGTTCGCAAACTGTATTCACGTGTATCTGAACATAACTGCTGTAAACAGTTAACAGCTTTGCCAAGTATTAATTTGTTTATAGACGAGCATTTTTTGCAGCAATATTTCTGAAGCCTCGTGCCCCCCCCCTCCACCAAACCAAAGCTATATCCTGGTGCGTCCCTGGACACAACTCATGGCCACTGCGACACCACACACCTGACGCAGTATAGCGCTTTATGTCACAAGGAGGATGGAGGGTGAGTATGAGAGGAGAGAGAACGATGTGACCTAGTGTAGTTCACGCACACTTGGTTTGGTCAAGTATTAGTACCTAAGCGCTGAGTACGCCATACCATGAAGTTGTACGGAACATGAATATGTTATTATAACTACTCTTTATCTTATGTTTAAAACCCAAAACAAAGATATTTTGGTGGTATCGAAGTTTGTACACTAGCTGTCATCAAGGCGTTGAGAAATTATTATTTTTTTAAAATTTAATGATAACATTTTCATTAAGTATTTACTTTGAAATATATAGACAGCTATAGGAGGGTAACTATTCGAAAGTGTCCATATAAACGCTGAACCAGCTACAATATGTCGTGGGACTCGCAGAGGTTTGTAAGTAATGGCGCTCTTCAGCACTCTGGAAACACTGTGCGGCTATCAGCACCAACTTGCCTTGCTCCGTGCGTGGAGGGGAGGAAGTGTGGAAAAAAGAGGGGCGAAGGGAACAACGTGGTTGAACGCGGAGGCGAGCAGGGGCGGCGATACAACCTCTATCCCCGACTAATACGGGCGCCGTCCGGCGGCCAATTTATACTTCCGTAAAACTGGTCCGCGCTGCAGGTTCCCTGCCTGCCGCATTAGCATCAGCTGGGCGCGCGGATAAAGGTTTTATCGCATTAACCCGCGTGCAAGGGTCAGATAATTATTTTTGCACTTTATGTGGCACGTTATTCACTACGCGACTACACAAGCTCAGGGTGCCCAGGGGGTTAATCAATTACAATATTCCGCGGTTAGCAAACATACGGGCGCAACACAACGCATAGCAAGGGGGGCGAGTGTTCATTCAGACGTTCCGCTTATTTCAGCAAGCAATGCAAACTATGATGCATTTAGATACAGCATGTCCTCAATATTACTACTGCCACACCGTTGAAAACAATTTATATATATATATTTTCTAACGAATACATTAATGCATGTTTACACCTGTTAAATACACCAGAAACGATTTAGCTTAACTANAATATATATATATATATATATATATATATATATAGTCAAATTTGCTACAAATATAACATAATTGATAAAACTTCAGACGTAAATCATATTAAAATTCAACTTACTGCTCGCAGTTTAATGTCATTAAAAGGGGTACCCCGAATATAATTTTATTAAAATACATTAGTTACAAAAAGCATATCATTTGAAAGTAAATAATTTAAATGTCCCTAACAAATAAATTCGCAGCCATGTGCGTGATATCCATATTTTGAACTCGAAGCTCAAAGNAATAATTTAAATGTCCCTAACAAATAAATTCGCAGCCATGTGCGTGATATCCATATTTTGAACTCGAAGCTCAAAGCTTTAAATTTTATAGCAAATATTCCACTGATACAGTTCGCATTAAAAAAAAGTACAACAATTTAATTCTGACGACCGACTTAGCGGAATGAAGGTGTCTTCAAGTCCACAGAAGTAGTTAAATGTAGCCTACGGGACAGAGGGTAGGTATTTCACTAACTGAAGAATGAAGGAGTTGTAAATTTTCTATGACGATGCTGCCTCCAGCTAGAAAAAAGCAGTCAATGTAGGCAGAAGAGATTTAAGCTGGCACATAATATAGAAAAGATACTGCCCGGAACGTGCATCCTCACTAAAATAATTTCAAACCGAAATAAGTTAGTAAATCACNTAATATAGAAAAGATACTGCCCGGAACGTGCATCCTCACTAAAATAATTTCAAACCGAAATAAGTTAGTAAATCACAAATAACTGGTGCACGAGAAAAATTAACAATAAAACTGTATCGGTACCCACCAGGAGAGGGGAATAAAATAATACTGAAATCCAGAAATACGTGTTGAAACTTGCCAGAAACACCAACTAGAGCACACGCCACAAAACAAGTGAATTAATTTATTGATATATAATACTTTTGTTATGTTACTGCACGAGCAATTTTTTTTTGTGTTCGTGAACTTGTTCAGTTAAAATTGAATAAGTCAGTAACTATTTGCTCTGGAAGGCCGTGGTTTGTATTGAATTACAGCGGAAAAGTGCGCTGCAAAGACTGGATGCGTTTCACTAACCATGTGGTGACTTCTGCCGGTTTAGAGATAATTATATTGCCCCGGACTCTGACCGCTAGTGATTTATACGCATTCAGCCGTCGGTAGCAATATCGCAACTGCACTTTACGTCAACTGCATTTCACAGACTCGAATAATATATACAATATTACGCACAATTTTTACCTAGGGTTAAATAAAATCAGCCAATCAGTGCATATTCTTAAAATTTTTCAGCAATATCCAAAGTCAAAAAAGTTGTAGTGTATTTACGAGTCTGTTATTATATTATTTAGTAAATTGCAGGAACTGAAGGTAATGTTTAAAACTAGTCACCAGTTTACTTCATTTACACGGTATGATAGTTTTTTGTTTCTTTGTAATTAAAATTTGTAAAAATGTTACATTATTCTGTAGAATATACAGTATTGCTTATTTGAATTCAACACGCAGTAATAATAAAAAAAAATAAACGGTGTGTAGCATGTTAGTGTATATAATTGTAATATGCGTGAAAATTATATTTACAAAAAAAAGTATAACATACACTTTGTTCAAGTGAATGTTGTGTATTAATTCAGTAGTTATACTGTCTAGTAATTTTTTTAGTACACCAGTTGGAAACTGTCTTGAGTGAATTTGCCATGATATTAATACTAGGTATTGAGTGAGATGTTACAAACTGGAGAAAGTTTTTAAATATAAATTGTTTCCTTTTTTTTTCTTTTTTTTTTTCACTTTATAAATTTTTACATTTTAGAATCATTTTTTTGTTTCCTAATAAAAAAATGTAAAAGAAAGGTTACTGATATCACAAGTTTTTTTTATGTTCAGAGGTTATAGTTCGCAAACTGTATTCACGTGTATCTAAGCATAACTGTTGTAAACAGTTAACAGCTTTGCCAAGTATTAATTTGTTTATAGACGAGCATTTTTTGCAGCAATATTTCTGAAGCCTCGTGCCCCTCCCCCCACTCCTCCACACCAAAGCAATATCCTGGTGCGTCCCTGGACACAACTCATGGCCACTGCGACACCACACACCTGACGCAGTACAGCGCTTTATCTCACAAGGAGGATGGAGGGCGGGTAGGAGAGGAGGGAGAACGATGCGACCTAGTGTAGTTCACGCAAACTTGGTTTGGTCAAGTATTAGTACCCAAGCGCTGAGTACGCCATACCATGAAGTTGTACGGAACATGAATATATTATTATAACTACTCTTAATGTTATGTTTAAAACCCAAAATAAAAATATTTTGGTGGCCACGAAGTTTGTACACTGGCTGTCATCAAGGCGTTGAGAAATTATAATTTTTTTTAAATTTAATGATAACATTTTCATTAATTATTTACTTTGAAATATATAGGCCGCTATAGGAGGGTAACTATTCGAAAGTGTCCATATAAACGCTGAACCAGCTACAATATGTCGTGGGACTCGCAGAGGTTTGTAAGTAATGGCGCTCTTCAGCACTCTGGAAACACTGTGCGGCTATCAGCACCAGCTTGCCTTGCTCCGTGCGTGGAGGGGAGGAAGTGTGGAAAAAAGAGGGGCGAAGGGAACAACGTGGTTGAACGCGGAGGCGAGCAGGGGCGGCGATACAACCTCTATCCCCGACTAATACGGGCGCCGTCCGGCGGCCAATTTATACTTCCGTAAAACTGGTCCGCGCTGCAGGTTCCCTGCCTGCCGCATTAGCATCAGCTGGGCGCGCGGATAAAGGTTTTATCGCATTAACCCGCGTGCAAGGGTCAGATAATTATTTTTGCACTTTATGTGGCACGTTATTCACTACGCGACTACACAAGCTCAGGGTGCCCAGGGGGTTAATCAATTACAATATTCCGCGGTTAGCAAACATACGGGCGCAACACAACGCATAGCAAGGGGGGCGAGTGTTCATTCAGACGTTCCGCTTATTTCAGCAAGCAATGCAAACTATGATGCATTTAGATACAGCATGTCCTCAATATTACTACTGCCACACCGTTGAAAACAATTTATATATATTTTCTAACGAATACATTAATGCATGTTTACACCTGTTAAATACACCAGAAACGATTTAGCTTAACTACGGCAGATTCCGTAGCCGAGGTGGTTACAATGGTCCAGGGTTTGAATACAGAATATGCCCTGGATTTGTATGCCCGTTAGTACAGTTCGTCATCAACCAGTTACCGTTCTAAAATAAATGCGGGGCTATTCATCAACCTACCCCTCCACAGCTACAGTCAAATTTATACACCTGTGGAAAACACCCTTATATCTAAAAAAAAAAAAAAAAAAGGGTCGTCGGATTTTCAAATAATCACGTCACTGAACTCGCCGCTCAACAACATGTTATTGCTATTGGGAGAACTGGGTGTATTCCTACTTAAAAAAAAAAAGTTGATATCGTTATCTCAGCACTTAATTACATTTTAGAATATACATAGACGGTGTCTTATCAGCACCGTAGTGCCACTAAAAAATATAAATAAAAGTGTCGATACCGTTAGCGTTTCGGAAGATATTCGGGGTAACTTCTTAGGTGAATAATCCTGTTTACTGTCGTAATTGGCAAGTTCCCTGGGAGCAAATGGGTACCCAGTGACTTTTGACCACAGTTTATTTCAGTGACAGTTTAATTATGGCGTTGTTTCACTACATTTGTGGCTCCTCCGATGATACTCATTAAGTCTCATGTGACAAGAAAAAAGGAAGCCGGGAGCACAAATTTATGGTTCTNTAGCCTGCTCACCTCCCACCAAGGCGAACCGGGTTAAATACCCAGCAGGGTCACTCCCAGATTTTCGCAAGTGGGAATCGTGCCGGACGATGCCATTGGTCGGCGGGCTTTCTCGGGGATTTCCGGTTTCCCCCGCCCTTGCATTCCGGCGCTGCTCCATTCTCACCTCATTTCACCCTCGTTGGCTCTGAAGATTTCGTTGTTGAGAGCCGCCCAAATCTCTCAACTCAACCCCGTGTCTCGGACCAAGTCGATATGAAATGGTTCGCAACCCACAGTGCCTGAAATCAATAATTTATTAATCTGAAATGTATCCGACTTAACTGTTCACCAGAGTTATAGCTCGAAGGTGTAACTACGTAAGATGCAACGTAACACCAACTTTTATCACAATCAGTAATGCAGAAAGTCATAGAACTCCCTCCTAAAGCAGCAGAATAACGTTTTGAGGGGAAAATGGCGACGTGAAAAATTTCGTCACATTGTTCAAAACTGCGCAGTCCTTAAGGCTGTTGCCTGGTTTAAAGCAGTGAGAATTTGGTATAGGGAAATACATGTTAATGAATTTGGTTTTTGCGTTCTTGCTATAGATATAAACCACGAGGGACTTTTTTGAGCAGAAAAATAAGCGCGTCTTTGCTATAGAAGCCTTTTGTAACAAAATGTGTAGTCTGTTTCCTGGAAAGATCAGAAAACTCAATAATTAAATTGAAAATTACTGAAAAACAAATTGTAATATTTGCGTCGATAAGGAGCCTGTGTGTATCATTTCTCACACTTAGGTTTTTGTTTCAAGTTTATATATTCAAAATTGGCTTAAAAAAACAGAATTTCATTAACATGTATTTCCCAATACCGAATTCACACTGCTTTTAAACCAGGCAACAGCCTTAAGGAATTTCGCCTTTCAGTCCAGCACGTCTTTATAGGGTGCCTCGCATCCGTAGAACCGTGGGTTGCATCGTCCTTATAGACAGCTTAAAAACCACGTAAACAAGTATATGTGAACCACTTGACACCTTGCACTGCTCACATGTTTTTTTTAGCCAATATTTAATTTAATTTTTTATTTACAAATTTTACTCTTTATTTTTTAAGCTACAGACGGACATTATATTGGATTTCTGTTTCTTTGTATGCATACCACGTGTTGTTCTACTACACTTGCAAAAGTTTAGGAATATAAATATTTAAAATAAATTTCACTTTGTCAGAATAATATTATTTAGCTAGAGAAATGCTTGCCGAAACCTGCAAAAACTCTGCCAACAAGCTCAAAATATCTAGGGTAATTTTACTTTGAAAGTTAACACGTACTTAAACATGCTGACTACAGCGTAATGGAAATTTAAGCATGCGGTTAGAAAAAAGATTTCCTCCGCAATATCTGGAAGTAAATTCTTAACCACTCTCTTGAAACAAGAGGAAGATAGGAGTGGTTGAA
>NQII01000353.1:684104-765968 GCA_002778355.1 Clitarchus hookeri
AAAAAAAAAAATTAAAAACAAAAAAGTATTTAAATTAATAAATAAGTACATACAAAAATTGCCTTGTGGGAGACTTTAAAAGTCGAAGGAAAATCGAGTCAGCAATGCGGTTACTGCAGGTTTAATGGACTCTTAGATAAACGCAGTGAGGACTCTTAAAAAAGGTAAAAACGAACTGGGCTGACGATCGTGCAATTGGCGTACGATCCAAAGTTTGGATCGTTGATGGTACACCACAAAGATCAGGATCGTGCGGTTGGCAATGCCGCGCAGCAGGAAAGAACGACGGCACGGGAACCAAGACGCGAGGGCGAGCTTTATTGGCCATATCTATCAGCGCCACACGGCGGTGGCACCGCGAGTTACGGGCCCGGCCCCCGCGCATGCGTCCCGCGGTCTCGTCGGCCCAAATACATCATCTGTAGCGTCGTTTGCCCTCTCTTTAACGACGCGGCGCATGGTCGTTTGGCGCGGGGCCGATGGCGAATTGAGATGGAAGGCGGCTGGAAAGGATTGTGTACAAGGGATGGGGGATCGCCTGCGGGCTCGCGATTGGCGGACTTTCGACGGCGAGCAAAAAAATAAGGGGATTCTGCACTATTTCATTGTGCAAAAAAAAAAAAAACATAAACCTCTCCTGGAAGAAGGTGGCTGCTGGGCAAGGCAGTTGCTCTCGGGTTCCTTCCTTCCGCTTGCCCCAACGTCAGTAAACACGACCGGTGATGTGTCTCGGGCGAAACCGAACTTCGCTCGCCACCGCGTCTCCGGACGTAAACCGCTCGCGCAATAAGAAACCGGCGCCCGGAAGGACTGAAATATGAGACTATTAAAAAAACATGCAATCTTTCTCTCGTAGAGGTTGCACCGGTGTCCACGTATGTTGAGAAAGTTTTGTATTCAATATACTTACACAATTCGTTTCAGCTGATCAGATTAAGCTCCATGTCACTGGCAAGAGCAAAGGGTTCCATTACTCGATCTGGCACTAATGTTTTGAAATTATGCCAGAAATTAAAGCTCATAAATTAACGCTAAACACGGCGACTAAAGTCTACAGATTTTGGAAACCAAAAAAACACACACAAAAAAAAAAAGAGGCAATGCTAAATTATTGGAAAATTTAAATTTTTAAAATAATAATTATAGCCACAACTTAAGCTTACGTCGCGAATACAATATTGGACTCTGAGCAATACTAATAACAGAATTAGAAGTAGCAACAGTCTCGTTAATAGCAAACGGAGTTTTGTTAGTAGTAGTTAAAAGTTGTTCGGGAGCAGTTGTATAAAATTTTCTGTGAACTCAATTTGTTTTGACAGCGCCATGAGGCGATCACGTTGTCATAAGAACAGATGCATTTCAAGACCTGTTTTCAGGAATATTGGTTCTTTTGATTGCGATGTTGCTAAGGATGATAGTGCGTTTGTGAAGCAAGTCACTACAGCAGAAGAGAGTTTCATTCTACTGAGTTTCATGTATCGTTTCGCTTTGCAGGGAATGACTGCTCATAATGGATCTGGTATTCTGGATTTTGCTTTCACAGAAATCCTCACAAGAGTACAGTGACTAGTGTTAATTATCTTAGTCAAATAGATTCAAGAGACATTATATGTTGGAAGACGTTTGCTATTAACGAGATTGTTGCTACTTCTAATTATGTTATTACTATTGCTCAGTCTCCAGTATTGTATTCGCCACGTAGGCTTAAGTTTGAGCTAGGTGATGGTATTAGGGTATTTAAAAAGTAGACATATAATGAAATATTAAAAAAAAAATCTATCTTAAAGATATTATTTTGACATGACATATCCGTGTTGAAGCAAGTCATTCAATTATGCAATTTGACATTACCAAAAATAAAACTTTTGCAAATCGTGCTCCCGAGGGAAGTAATGTTAGACAAATACATTGGCAGGGCTAGGGATGCTGATGTCTGAAAAGATAAGGGCGCTATTGAAAGAATTGTCCGCTTGTTTTTTGCGCAGAACACCTTATACCCAAACTCAAGTAAACACACATAACTCTTAATTTTGTTGAGATAAAGCAAACACTATAGGTGAAATACGGATGTTTATCGAGCAAGAAAGAAACTTGGTAAGAACAAACTACCACTAAAAAGAAGCCGCTGTTTGTTACAACCACGTTTCTGGTGTATCTAATGGCACTACTGCACAAAATTCAGTAAACACAAAAATTTGAAAAGGAAACATAATTTCGAGAGCATTTCCTCTGCAAGTTCGACAGCTTCATTGGAAATTATTTCAAATAAAATAAGAGAACATAAACCACTGCACCAGCATAAATCATCATGATGGTTTTCGAGTTCTAGCACACACTAAAATTAACATTTTGTTACACAAATCACTTTATAACCCGAAACGTATAAACTACTTAAAAAAAAGTAAAACTTATAACGTGCAGTTGCGAAAATATAAACATTTCAGAAGCAGATACTACTCATGTTATTTCGGGGTAGCACTACTAATTGATACATTCCAGTCGCTTAGTAAGAAAATATCTACTTTTCGTGCAACAACTGCTGGCGGGTGAATTTACGGGGAGCGGGATGCGGCCGGCGAGGGGAGAGGTAGCTGCGAGCGCAGCCTGTCGCAGCCTGATGCCATTCTAAAAACATTAGTCTGCGTATTATCAGTTGCTCGTTTGTAACAGTTTGTACACAGCCGGGTCGTCACTAGTATCAGCTGCCGCCAGCCGGGCCGTGCCGGTGGCCCAAGCGCAGGTGTCTAGGGAGGCGACCCACCAGCACTTGTGGCGCTTGCAGTGCTTGGCACGTCGTACGATGACGATGGCGGTGACCGCAGGTGAGTGCTACAATCCCTGCCTCACTTTACAGCGGCACTTGTCCCCTTCTACTGACGTGATGTTCTGGGGAGTCATCGATACCATCATCGTTCATCAGTGGTAATAATAGAGGGGCCATTAAATACAGATAGGTACATTGAATAAATCATGCGGCCTCGTGTGCTATCTTTACGGGCCCAGTGCGCGGGAGCCAGTTTCCCTTAATATAATGGTCGCACACTCGCAGTTCTGGGATTTGCCAGGAGTGTTAACAATCATGTTTCATCGCCTTTATCGCCCATCGGATGTTTGTTTGACCACCTTGTTGAAGTATGTGTGATTTGGGACATAGTCTGCAACGACTTTGGGCAAAACTTCAGCAATGTATAGTACCGTATTTATTTCATTCCACCGCGGTGGTGTTGTAGTTAAGACTACTCGCCTTCCACCAATCCTTCCACTTCGAATTTCGGCGCGGTTATCCAGATTTTCGCATATGGGAAACGTGGCGGACGTTACCCTTCGCAGGCGTGTTTCTCGGGGCACTCCCGCTTCCGCCGCTTTTGCATTCCACCGTTGCCCTATCCTGCCCTCATTTCACTCTCACCGGCGCTCAATATCCAGTTAAGTGCCGACGGAAGCCTCTAATCTCAAAACTCACATCCACGACTTATCTGGGATTCGAACCAAGAACATGTGCTACGAAAGAAACGAAAGCATCAGAGATTTGGCCATAAAAACCGCCTAATCGATTTCAGTGAAGCCCCTAAGTGGAACTACGCCTGGCCTGTAATAAAAATTCTAACACAATTCTTTTAATTCTGAAGCGTACAAATCTGTATAGTGTACAGAAGTGGGTTAACATGAGTTGCTTTTGCCTAGACGATCGCAGCCTCTCCTCCTAGGCACGATACAACTCGTTACAATAGCCCTAACGTATTAACAGAGTAATTATTTAATTTTAACATTAACGTAATTTACTAAATAGTCCAAAATTCTTGGGTTAAAATAAATTTTTCTTTGTTGAAGTGACTTTATACCCAAAATCAAACAAAGTGTAGGCAAAGATGTTCACACGTTTAAACCTTGATCAGTGGCGTGTGGTGAAGTGTTGCAAGGTTAGCTGCTGCTTGCTCAATGCTGTACACACTCGGCATACGCAGCAGGAACCAGTAACCAGAGTGGAGCTGGGAGAAACATACATATTGCGGCCACTCACGAGAGAGCGGTGGCGTCAGCTGCACTACTACGTTTAAGTGGCCGATGTGATAAACTAGCAAGCGATTAGGTACCGCACAGAGCAAAACACAGCTTACCTTGCAACAGTTCACCTCGCGCCGTTGACCTCGATATACCTACGCATAGAGACAACGGAAATTTAAGAGCGTTCATATTACTTTTTTTACATATTTATCATATTATATCCTTTTTCGACGTGGTATGAAATGATAGTCTGAAAAATTATAGCAGTGGAGGGAAATTACATTAAAAAAAATATTTTAATGAGTTATAGGGATTTTAAATTTATGTCTTTTTTCGAAAAAATTTCAAAATAGGGGGGAAAAAATTAATACGCTATGCTACAGCTCAAAATAATTGGTCTTGTTAGTAGAACGCCGTAAAAAATATTTCTTGAAAATTTGGTTTGCGGTTCATTCGTATTTCCGTTTTAATCTTTGATATAAAATTTAAAATCAAAATAGTTGCAAGTTAAATCCTTGCTGCAGGTGAACCAACTGTCGGATATCAAACAAACTGTAATATACCACATATGCGCCTTCAATAAATACTTTGGCTAAAACCAAAGTTTGTGGTAAAAAAAAAGTTTTAAAATTTGTAGGAATCGAGTTTTTTAAATTAAAATTCTCAGACTTGTGCTAAAAAAAAAAAAAAAGTGTATAGTTTTTAAATACAGGAGACAGGATGAGTATAAAAGAATACCCCAACTTAGAAGGTCTTAGAAGGTCTATAATATCAAAACCAAACAACCTACAACCTTGATTGATCAATCGAATGAACCGTGGAACCGTGAAGTTTGTTTACCATACATTCATAAATGTTCAATGTGACCACCACGAGCGGACCGAACGATATATACGCGATAATCAAACTAGTTCCACAATCTTGTCAGCATGTCCGGTGTTACGGTTTGGTTGGCGTCTGTAATTCTCGTTTTGAGGTCGTCAATGTTAGCCGGCAATGGTTGACGAAACACTTTATCCTTTATGTATCCCCATATAAAAAATCGCACGGGGTAAGATCCGGGCTTCTTGGGGACCAGTGATGAAGAGCCTGGTCACCAGCTGCTCCTCGACCAATCCAGCGTTACGGCAACGTCTCGTTCAGGTATCCGCGAACAGCTACGTGCCAATGGGGTGGCGTACCATAAAGGAAACATCAGACCGTCCCCTTCACATTGACGTGCCGAATGCGAGCTCGCTACCCCCTCACCACCTCAAAACGAGAGTTACGGACACCATCTAAACCGTAACACTGGACATGCTGACAAGAGTGTAGAACTAGTTTGATTATCGTGTAGATGTCGTTCGGACCGCTCGTGGTGGTCACATTGAACATTAATGAATGTNCGTGCCAATGGGGTGGCGTACCATAAAGGAAACATCAGACCGTCCCCCTTCACATTGACGTGCCGAATGCGAGCTCGCTACCCCCTCACCACCTCAAAACGAGAATTACGGACACCATCTAAACCGTAACACTGGACATGCAGACAATAGTGTAGAACTAGTTTGATTATCGTGTAGATGTCGTTCGGACCGCTCGTGGTGGTCACATTGAACATTAATGAATGTATGGTAAACAAACTTCGCGGTTCTACGGTTCATTTGATTGGTCAATCAAAGTTGTAGGTTGTTTGGTTTGATATTATAGACCTTCAAGGTTGGGGTATTCTTTTATACTCATTCTGTATATTAACCTATTAGCTATATAATATCACGATACCATAAATATCCCTACACAATTGAGGCTCTTGAACAGCCTTAACGGATTACTGTGCCCGTTAACTCGACTGTTTTATGAAAGACCTAAATTAGTATAAAGTGCATAAATAATACTCTTCCGAACATATTGCCCTTTTAAAAGAAGCCAACTGCACAAGCCTGCAAAGTGCCTGCCTTGATAAACTGCCTCTATCTCTCTCTCGCACACGCACATGCACTTTATTTTGTACTCTCTGCCAGCAACAACTTCTTTTTTTTACAGACATATCTTTTCCGCATTCACCAACTGCACTTGCCAAATCGGATACTAATGATCCGGTCCACCAATCATCATTAGAGCTCAATCTAACTGTTAACGCATTCAACACCCGACATGTTCTTTTCCGATCCACCAAAATGCTGCAAAGAAACAAAGACATATTCGGTCAGGCTGTTGTTTAATGTAGAAGAAAACGTCATAGCAAGTTCGATATTGTCGTACGAATAAATGGTATAAAATTAAGTAATAATAGACATAGGTTTTATGTATAAGAAGCTGTACAAAAATACAACATTACGGAAAGTAAAATTTTACTAAACTTGCAAACATCAAGAAACACGCATAAAAAAAATCTCTTAACTAATTATGTCGAATGTAATAAGTCAAGAAAAACTGCATAATTTTCTGATAGCAGTAATATACGATCATAAGAATTTCAATCTTTTATGGGAACTGTAAACATTAATTACAATACAAACTACATTACCCCATAGACTTTACATTACCCCACATATTATTGCAAGTAAATGCAGGAACGTGACAGAAAATAGGCCACCCAAGACGAACCCAAAGAGCTTTCGTTATCTCCAGGGTTTGAAACCCCAGTCACGGGTGAACAACGCCGAGAGAAAATTTTCCCAGTGTTCAGCTACGGAAGAAAGTTGAAGGAACATTTGAGCCAAGTTTTCTCTTCGTGCAGCAGCCGGAAATACCCCCCGAAAACCAGGTTCATTCTAAATGTTTCGCGGAGAGAAGCGGGACGACCACATTTGTGATGGAAATTTCTGACGTGGCCATACGAGGAGAGGAAGATTTCGTCCTTCACCACTACCCCCTTCCCCATCACACACACACACATCCATACATACACTTCGCCACTTCTCACCGGGGATATCTTATTCCTTCCCAAAGTTTCGGAGTAGCCATGGTGAAGGATTTTTGAGAATTGCGGGGATGNTCTTAACAGCGAGGTCTTGGAGCCGATGAAGGTGAAGTGAGGTGAGTATAGAGCGGCGCCGGAATGAAGGAGCGGGGGAAACCGGAGATCTCCGATAAAACTCGACGACCAGCGGCATCGTCCTGGGAGGCGAGCAGGGCAATACACAGCAAGTAGGTATTAAGGGTCGACCACTCAACTCTTTTTCATAAATTCTTCGTTTTCGCGTCGTAATTTCGGATGCAGAGTAATTACTGACAATGCACGATTATAGAAAATTTACATTTTACGAGTTGTTCAATATTTTTGTGCTTAACTTTAATTGTGAGTTATCTGCTAGTTGTTAAAAATCAGGAACATATTTATATTTCATCAATAAATACCTGCCTTTTTTCAAGAAAGAAATAACACATAGAGAAAATTAGATACAAAAGTATTAAACAACTAGTCAATCGTAAATGTTTTATAATATAACATTTCCAATAATACCTCTGAAACTGAAATTATGACACGAAAACTAAGAATTTCTGCATAATAGGTGAAGCCGAGCCCAAACTCTCGTCTACAGCAAGGTCATTAGAGTCGGAACAAGTTGCTGAGAGAAGAAGGAACGGGGAAGGAATCACCCTTCACTGCGTTCATTCGCCTGCAGTGATTTCGAGGAGACCTGGAAAACCGAAATCAGGATGGCAGGACCGGGAATCGAACCCGTGTCCTCCCGAATGCGAATACAGCTGTTTACCTCTGCTAAGGTTCATTCTCCTCAGGTTAGGAACAAAACGAGATTTATTATGTGAGAGTTTGGCATAGGCAAAATTCCCGCCGCTAGGTGCGCTAGTGTTCCAAAGAGGTCGCTTTTAAGCTGGCGGTATAAAGAGAAATTATATTTATTTGTGTGTGAAATTCGTGATTGGCTCAAATTGTGATATATACTTGCCTCAGCCCAAAATTGTAGGTATTATCTTTATTTCGAAACTATTATTCATGCCTTCCAATTGTGTTTGCGAGAGCAAATGGTAAAAATACAACTGCGTTTGGAAGTGAGCGTTCGTAAGCAAGCTTTTTCAATGGAAAAACGTTACGAATTTATGCGCGAAATAAATATAGCTGTCATTACAATGAACTTGGTACTTTTCTCTTTTCCCTTAAAAGAAAAATTTGCCGGAAAGCTCTAAAAAATATATTTTTAACATTTCTCACTATTTTCCTTATTAAATTGTTATATTAAAATAAAATAATTGTGTAGGCCAACNAAATTGTTATATTAAAATAAAATAATTGTGTAGGCCAACGTTTTACTACACCCAATTTTACAACAGAATATTAAACATGTGAACATGTTTCGTTGTATTTACATTCTAGCACGGACAAAATTTATTCTTTANTTTTCCCTTAAAAGAAAAATTTGCCGGAAAGCTCTAAAAAATATATTTTTAACATTTCTCACTATTTTCCTTATTCAATTGTTATATTAAAATAAAATAATTGTGTAGGCCAACGTTTTACTACACCCAGTTTTACAACAGAATATTAAACATGTGAACATGTTTCGTTGTATTTACATTCTAGCACGGACAAAATTTATTCTTTANTTTTACAACAGAATATTAAACATGTGAACATGTTTCGTTGTATTTACATTCTAGCACGGACAAAATTTATTCTTTACGTAGGTTCTAACGCAATACAAATAAAAAGGTTACAAACAATTACATTTATTTGAATAAAATTGGAATTATCTCATGTACTTACATACAAAACGAGAAATCCTGTACACATGCGACACCAGTGAAACCTGGTGGCAAGAACTTCTAGTTTCATAACTAAAGAATTGAGCTTGCCAACCTGAGTGAAATAAACCTTACCTCCGAGCTATCTTGCTCGGTTGCAATACACGGAAATATGTAGCTGATTCTAGACGAGCCCGCAAGAAGTGCAACTAAAAACGGCAATATCCGGTCTGTGCAACACCGGGGCAAACGATTGTCTCGTGTCATCGGCGTGAAATGCATGGTTTTGATCGCAGGGTGTTATCACTAACGGAAGTTTACGGTTAGGTATGTATGAGTATGTATGTGCAAATACACACACATACGCATATACAAATCGGAAGATCCACACACGAATTTTTCCGGCAAAGAACTGGGTTCAAAATGGGATTTTTAANCATACGCATATACAAATCGGAAGATCCACACACGAATTTTTCCGGCAAAGAACTGGGTTCAAAATGGGATTTTTATAACAGATTTTTCTCAGTCAGAGTTTAATCGCGCTTCACAGAATATCTCCATAAAATAATGGATAAAAACCCACTGCACGATCACCCAGAAGTTCTAGGCAAGCATTTGTAATTTTTTTAGATTTGTAATGTATATGTATGTGAGCATTACGAATTTTTTTTTTTATTACGTATGCAAATAATTTATGTAAGTAGGAAAACGATAAAATGACCGAAGAAAGGCATTAAATANTTTTTTTTTTATTACGTATGCAAATAATTTATGTAAGTAGGAAAACGATAAAATGACCGAAGAAAGGCATTAAATACAATTAATAAATGTTTTATTAAAGAACATAATTAAATACTTAAAAAAATTAACCTCGAATACTTGAACACACTTTCAAAATTTTGTTATACAATTTTTGTCATTAACAAATTTTTCACGGCACAATGTAAGTAAGATTAATTAATAAAAGCTATATATTTACAATGAATTACTAATATAAATGAAATGTTTTTCAATTTACTTATTACATGAACTGATTTTTTGGCGGTTTTAAATATAACCACGTGCTATGTTGTGTATCTTGCGTTTGTAATATAGCTAGACGATACGCGCATGCGCGTTGGGTCATACCCCTACCACGTTCACTGTCGAATTTCGTTACACTGTGNGCTAGACGATACGCGCATGCGCGTTGGGTCATACCCCTACCACGTTCACTGTCGAATTTCGTTACACTGTGCGTGGGCAACTTCCGTTGCACACTAATCTTTTACCCTCAACGCGCCAAAAGAAGTATAACTTCAAAAATTCAGATCGCATAAACGGTAAATGAAATCCTGAAAAGTGGCTCGTCTGTTTGAGCGCCTCATGATGAACTATAATATTAATTTCCCTGCATGTGTATTAAGAAACTAGGCCAACATTTGTCTGAAACAGTGATAAGAAATCATATTGATAAAACCTCTCTCCAGCACGAATGGTAGGGATTAAACTTGCGATCACCGATCACGAATCTCGCGTCATAACTGTAGAAAATAACGCTCTCTAGTATTGTATTCACGTTTAAAGACAACAGACTAAATCTGGGGGAAAAAAGAAGAAAAAAAAAAGCAGGCGACATTATATATAAATTAACACTGGCTTAAATTAATAATCGAAGTTAAATTTAAATTTAAAAAATATGGTTTCCAACGTTCTTCTTATTTATTACTATTCATGTGTTGTATTTTACGTGAATGATTGTGCACTGGCTGTTAGGCACCGTCCACAATCGACTTGGTTTAAAAAACATTACTTACAAAGTTACCAAGGATAACAAGTGAACCCGTCCTCCTACAATCGGTGTTAACGTAAATGAAGAAAACCCTTTGTCTCACCAATCAGAAAGCGCAGACGAATATAAACGCCAATCCACTCAAATAACGCCAAGTAAGTGACGCCAAATACAAGTTGTGGACGTTGCGATCTCAAATAAAGGTTTTTTGCTTCTCTATGCTATGCGTGTTATGTGCGCCATGAAGATTGTGGACGGGACCTTAGTGTGATGCTTGTTCGAACTGAGCTTCACCAAGCCTGTGAGGAAGGAAATGAGAGAAGACGTGGAGAAGGGGTAGGGGCAGTCGATGTCAGAAGAGCCTTGCCTGAAGCACAAACGGTCCGCCCGTCAGAGGGATTNCGTCCGCGTGGTCGCCATCAGAACCCACTTCGCCAACTTGCACCGGCCTTAATGACGACGCCTCGCTGTCATACGCACGGATGGACCCACTTCACTAACTGCTCCGACATACTGGCAAAGATCAGACACATGGGCTCTTGAATGCGCGTCAGGCACGCTGCAACACGGCCAGGCACACTCCGTCTGGAATTATGTTAATTCGTAATAACAATAACAATACAAGAAAAAAATACACGGAAAAAATTATTTTAATATGTGACCTGTGAGTGTTGTGCGTGCACGCGTTATTTATTGTCCTTGCCTAATATTTTTTTTTATATGGACACGCCGATTCAAAACAGAATCGTGTGTCACACAGCTTAGACGCGAGCTTCATAGTTTTCAATTTGTCTGTTACCTCCGGTTTTACGACTTCTTTCAAGTAAATATATGTATTTCAATAATTCGACAGTTAAATATGATAGACAAAAACTTTGTTGGAGACCTTACTCCACCCCGTAAAATTATATAAAAATTAACCTGAAAAACTTTTACCTTTGACTGCCAATCGCTTTTATTTAACTCGTGTACTTAATGATAGTTAAAAACCTGAACACATCCACGATTTCGAATGAATGAAGTGTAATAAACACATCATAGGTTTATTGCCAACGTTTAAAGTTTGATTGAAGTCGAGTCAACAGTTCTATACAAAGGGCGTATTGCACAAAATATTTATAATTCTTCCATTTTGAATACGAACCATTTTTAAAATTCCTTTAATGTTGATTGTATTTTACGTCAATTTCAGTGTTAATCGGCAAAGTAGTTCCTAATGTACAATTAGAAACGGATTTTTTTTTTGTGGCACTACCTTCCCAAACAATTAAAGAAAGAGGCTGTTAATTAGCGAACTCAATGCACTAATACATAACTGTTATCACATCCAATTGATTTCAAATCGGCCCAGTGCTTATTCCTGAGGTACTTCATAACACCAAACAAACTTGTAATGCCACCACTGCAAAAATTAACATTCGATGTAGTTGAAAGCTATTATTATGTTAGGATATATTGTAAGGATATAAGATTTGGTAAAATTTGGCGAAAATTTTTTTAGGAATGTTACGGCACACAAATATGCTAATACACAAAGAAATGTGATCTCACAAATAAGTTGAGTTCAGAGATTTGGACGGCTCTTAACAACGAGGTCTTGAGAGCCTATGAAGGTTAAATGAGGTGAGAATGAAGCAGCGCCGAAATGCAAGGGCGGGCAAAACGGAAGATCCACGAGAAAACCCGCCGACCAGCGACATCGTCCGGCACGATTTCCACTTGCGAAAATCCGGAGTGACCCGACCGGGGACTGAACCCGGTTCGCCTTGGTGGGTTCACAAATAAGCCTTTCGTTTAAAGTGAAAAATTACGTCAGTGCCGACGTACAAGTTACTGTATATAACATGAGGGTAGACACTCCCCCCCCCCACGAACTCGTAATAATAGGGCTGTAAGTCAGTGCACGAAGCGGAATGTTAAACCAACAGTTCGTCTACCGCGCGGGGGACTTACCCGACCGCACCAAGACGGAGAAAATAATGGAAGAATAAAAATAGCAAAAAAAAAAAAATTCTCATTCGTGCGCAAATACCGACTCCCCGAGGAAATAAGAAATACCGAGGCTTTTGAGGACACGCTTCGAGGAGACCTGCGAGGCGCCTGTGAGAAAGAGCTATTAGCAAGACGTACGACAACCAGATCCATCACTCCGGGGGTGGAGTGACGCACGTGGTTGTAAGGGATTGGATAGAGAAGGGGAGAGGGGAAAAACAGAACGGAATCGAGACCCAGCTCGCGCAACCTGCCACGCTTCTATTTTTTTTTTTTTTTTNTTTTTTTTTACGGGCGCGAGCACAGCTACGCGCTGGGAATAATAGCGGCGATACATCACCGGTTACAAACTACTCGCATCGCGAGGCGCCTTGCAGTTGGTATGAAACCCCCGGCGTCACGACGCAACCCCCGCGCCCGTCAGGCATGGACACGCCCCGCGTCGCTTGACGAGAACCAAGGATTGCTTCAGCTGCCGGCTGCAACCCAGCGGGATAGCAGGCGGTAGACCTAAGATCGGTTGCCCTAACTGTCGGCGAAATGACTTTAGGTCTAGCGACAGTAGGTAACGGCGTCATTCAGGTGAAGTGACTGTAGGCTATACGACTTTGGGATCTAGTGCCTTTCGCTGGACTTAAAGACATTTTATCGAACAGAATTTACAAGTGTTTTAGGACGAACGACTGTAGAAGAAACGCCTTTCGTTGCAGTTAAGTTTAGGCGAAACTACTTTTAGGCCTGGTGCATGTAAGATAAACGACTTAGTTCTAGTGCCTATGGGTGAAATTACTTTTAGGCAACCCGCCAGCTCAAGAAACTCTGTAGGAGGAACGATTTTAGGTCTAGTGCCGCGTCCCCAACCGANACGAACGACTGTAGAAGAAACGCCTTTCGTTGCAGTTAAGTTTAGGCGAAACTACTTTTAGGCCTGGTGCATGTAGGATAAACGACTTAGTTCTAGTGCCTATGGGTGAAATGACTTTTAGGCAACCCGCCAGCTCAAGAAACTCTGTAGGAGGAACGATTTTAGGTCTAGTGCCGCGTCCCCAACCGATCGACGTGACGCCGAACACAGTAATGGCACGGAGGACTTGCGAACACGCAGAGGCGATACATCGTCTCTGTGAAGGCCACTTGTCTACTCTGTGATAGTATATGGACCGGCCCGGTGCGCCGGGAAGCTAACTGAACGAGAGCGTCCGTTGTTTTCCATCACAACCATATCTGAAAAAAGGAGGGGGGGGGGGATATCCGTAACTACATTCATTTTGCTATTTTGAAGCAAGATTTTACAGGCCACTCCGTAAGCCATGCACAGCTAGAAGGGGAGAAAATGACAACAGGAAATCGACATCATAAAAAAAAAAGTACAACGGTATAAAATTTGTATCTTGGGTGTATATGAAAACTGCCTCTAGAATTATCATATTTTTTTAAAATATTTTGTTTGTGTGCATAGTTTAGTCTCATGGAAAGCTCCAAGTGTATTCTTAATATGTAGTAGCCTGTACTTTTAATTATGTAAAAGAGTTAAATTAAAATGCCTAGTGCACTTTAACACAAATTAACAGATGTCGGTGATAATGCCACAGTACGTCACTTTTAATAGAGCGCATTTCTCTGGAAAAATTATCTCGATTCGATAGCAAAATACGAAGTTTCCTTATATATTTAACTAGACTACTTTCCTCTACAGAATAATACAAGGAACTCTGATGAAATACTTTCAGTAGGCTAAAAAATATTTGAGCAAAAATAATTTTCCACGAGACTTGACGGTAGTAGTAGTTCCTGGGACATGGTGTAAAATTACGTACAACAAACATTTTCTTGGTAGCAGTACTTCGCAAAAAGGCGGAATACTTGTGTAATTAGTGCAATAAGTAGGTAGTTCACGTCTCTAAGTTTAACTGGTTTAATGGTACCTAAGACATGTAATTTAATTCTGCGAGAATAACACAGCTGCTTTGAAAATAATATACTACTACATAAACATTTGTAGGTGGCGTTTCATATAACTATTTACATGCAAAATTGTGATGGGGGTTCGTTTAGAAGTGACTTAAGATATTTAAATTTACATTTCACGTGACATCATCATTTAATAAAGCACAAAAAAATAAGTTATGAGTTAGTGTATTTTATGCATACAATGAGAACTACTAACACGCTAAGGTGATTTCAGTTTGGCTTAATTGTTAAAGACAAATTATATGCTGCACAAATTCTAACAAGACATCCAATTTGAAAATAATGGACGCATACATTTTAAGATATGTATTTTAAGCTGTCGGTGACTGCATAACTTGTACGTCATATATGTTTGTATTCGTTTCGCTTGTTTTGATTTACATAACAAAAAAATGTATATTCCAGGTGGCACTATATTACAAAATAGTAGGGGAAAACCTAAGAATATATTAATTTAATGGCCACATGGGTACTACTAACATAAGAAATTTGGTTGAAACAGGCGTAATCGCTTTGTATAAAAGACCTACTAACGTAAATATTTATATGGCTAACATTTAGAAAAAAAGGGTATAATATACCAAAACCATAATATGTTTTAAGGTGTCTTATCGTAGCTCTAATGAGTATGCAAAATTTGAGGTAGTAGGTTGAGCGGTTCTCAAGGTATGACACACGGTTACTCCAAACTTTTCTGAAGCCCTGATAAAGTTCTACTTCCAGGATATGCCTCCGCCTCTTGCAAACAAAGCTTAATCAAGTCTAGAAAATTATACCAAAGCGACAACAGACCGCGTTCGTACGCACACAGTTTAATAACATTTTGCATGAGAACTATTTATTAGTAGGCATTACCACAATACTTAGTTTCTCACTGTATTTATACATTTGAATTATAAATAAAAATTATAATTTATGAATAAAATATAAGTAAAAGTTCAATTTTAGCAAAAAAAAAAAAAAAAAAAAAAAAAAAANGCATACGATATATAACATGTTTGGGAAACAACCAAACACGTAATACATGGGGTGATTTTTTAAAGATTTGATTCAAAAAGTGTGGAGAAACCGCGAACAGACTATATTCCGAAGTCTCGTAAATAAATTTTACTATTCTCGGTAAATGACCTGCGTACAGATAGCAGTACAGTCCCGAGAAAAAAATGTTTATTGTTAAACCTAAAAAGATAATTTTATACGCGACTGGAAAGTTCGGCATGCTTACTTTTTCACAGAAAACGTATCTGCTGAGGAAAAGCGCATGGCACATTGCTGAAGCACCACCGCCCATCCTCCCCCCCCCGCCACAACTCGACGTGGTCCCACCAGCAAACTACACACTTACAACGGATAGCTGGGAATGGTATAACGGGTTGTTCGTGCCGGGGCTGCAAGAGGTAATCCGAATCGATCAGTCCAGTGATCTGTTAAAAAGGGGAAGGGTGAAGGCAAAGGGTAGGATTTATAAAGGGGTGAAATAACAGGAAAGGGAGGGGGTGCGGATAAGGTTGGAGTGGGTTAACTGGATGAGATTTTATCCTATCCTTGCAATCTTCCATCCGCAAGTGCTCCATTTAATCTCATTTGGCAATGCCCGACTCTCATAAATGTGTCTAACCGCTGCACAATCTGCGGAATTATGGGTTCCCAACCGCTTGTAGGAATCAGAAATGCAGCGCTTTTATTTGGAAAAAGGAAATAATATTTGTAGGACTTTATTAACGGAAAGGAGGTCGACTACACAGATATTCCAGATTCCGCTTGTGGTCATGTAAGTTGCTATCTGCAGCAGACACTCGCTGTATTTTTTTTTTTTTTTTTTTTAAAAGGATGAAATTATTGTTTGCAAAAAGGGTGTACATGAAATCGCCAGTACTTACACGTGTGTTGAGTGCCTCTTACATAAGGGGAATAGTTAAGTCATTGGGTAGGCCTAAAAGTTTTCCTTTTTAATCACTGACGTGAGATTCAACTATTTCACCGTGATGTACTCGTATTTCCAATTATGTGATGCCACATATTTTTTATAATATATTTTATTAAAAAATATTATTCTCGAAATGTGTAAAACTAAAATAAGTATGGAAAAAATCCAAACTCACAGTTTGCAAAATAAAAACGTTACACAGAAAGGGTTGTTTCATTATATGCGTGTTCCGTAGAGAAAGAATGGTACCGTGGCGGCAGTTGTAGAAAATGAACGGTTCTGGACGAGGGGATGAGGCATAGGAACGACAAGACGAGCCGACCGCCATATTGTATGATGTCACGTGGCCATTTTTTTTGCCATTTTTCCCACGGAATTTCCAATTTACCCCTCAAAACGGCAAAAATCGCCAGAATTTACCTCAAAATATCCCGAATTTCCCTCCAAACCAGCAAAATTTTTCACAACAAATGTGTTTGCACAATGTGGCTGAATTTTGCACAATTTCCGCCGATAACCACACAATGTGGCTAATTACTTATTTTTGGAGATGAGGTGTTGAGGGGTTACCCTGACATTCACACACTGTCATTTCACGACAGCAGCATCCATCTTGTCTCAAGAATGCTAGAGTTCATTGCCCCATCATGAGACTTCTCTTATCATGCTGCAATTTCTACTACTGGCGGCATCATGGTCACTTGAAGATTTCGTGGTTTCTTTTCAGCGAGCCTCAAAAATAGATACATTTTTGTTCCAAACCATCAATTTTCACGAATGAAAATCAATAACAACTGAAACTTATGTGTTGACATTTCCGACATAGTAATAAAGATCGGAAAGATTAATTTAAATTTAGGTTTGTTTTTTATTGATTTTTATACGTAGCGTACAATACAGTGGAAAAGTCTGAGAACACTGAAAGCTGTATTCCTATACGGTAGTTTCTTACCGCAGCGGATGCAGGATTGGCGGACAATTATACGTAGCCTACGCCTTTACAGAGCATTAACTTAGCACAAGTGAAAAATATTTCTACCTATTCAAGAAATAAAAATTTCGCTGAGTTCATTTTAGAGTGATCTATATGAAACAAATTACATAAATAAAACTAGCATTCCTAAAAATAAATAATTGGCAAAATTGGAGTGCAGAAGGGTTTACACAGGTTTTACAAGTTTTATTGGACACACCTGTTTAATTTGCACGAAGATTGGCAAGGACGGTTCGTTAATTGGAAGCTGGGGATCAGTAAAGGAAAACCATTAGTGCCCTGATAAAGTAAACACGAGGACGAACTCTGCTAGAAAGTTTTTTTACAACATACAGACAACAGCTGTGTAAATGCTGCAAATGGTATAAGTACATATTTTTTAAATAATAACGATTTGGAGTCAAATTGTATTCGTTACACTACTTTTCCTTAAAAAATTAGGCATTACAAAGTTTTTCGCCAACATACGGTATCAACAGCAGTATTTCTAAAACACATTAACTTGCGCTGTGCTCCAAATTGCGTCAATGTCCCTCATGTTGGGTTGGCAATAGTGACACTACATAGTTTGGCAAATTTTTATGGTTACTGTAGTATTAGCGTAGCAATCTTTTATGGGTCGAGAAGTTGGCATTTATTTGAAAATAGAAATTGCAGCAAATATGATGGAAACAGTTTCAGCACTCAACATGCAAAAGCCAAACAGGAAAAGGCGACACACTGATGAGTAGTTACATTGAAACAAACAATTTAATCTACGATTTTGAATTGCAAGCTTCATTGCAAGTTTTATTGGAACCAACCATTTAATCGAAGCGTTTCAGTTGCAAGCTTGCTACTGCGTGTAAACTTGCCTACTCCGACGTGAATTTTTGCTGCTAGTCAGTCTCGGAAACAACCAACGACAGCAAGCATGCATGAGCCGCCCCAGATCAAAGATCTCACAAGAGATGATTAATAAATGTTCCACGCAGTTACACGTATAAACAAAAGACTGCATTTCTCAAACAATTACATTTTTAATGGGTTAAAAAAAATTACATTTTTAATGTTTTTTTTATTGTCATCGACCATTCGACCACGCCTTCTCACTCCTGGCAGCCGAAGCATCATACTTCATAATGCTGAAGGTATAAGCAAAGAGAGAAAACACAAAAGAAGCCTCTCTACAGAAAAGAATGCGGATCAAGTGTCTACATTCGAGTTTCAATTGCTGTTTTCCGTAACAACCAACCGTGGATGGAGGAATAGAAACTGCACGTGAATGTCGGTTACAATGTTATTTAATCTATCCTGGGGTGTGTTTAAACATAAAAGATAAATATTTCAGCAATAACGTGAAAATGGAAATGGAGGAGAGTGCTTAAATAATTGAGAATAAACTCCGTTTGTTTAAATATATATGTAATATGGATCCCCAAAGGCCGTGTTTAATAAATTACCACCAGCGTGCAATTTTAAAACTAAATTTATTTGCATCTTATATTGGTACTAACTGGGTCCGATTAGAGTTCAGTAAAGGTCAGCAAAACACGACTGCATATTAAAATCTGTGTACTTGTCACATTAAAATAAACTTACTTTTTATTCTCATTCCGCGGTTTACGTTAGTGTTAATTTAATTTCTTGTTATGTATTAATGTCACATACAATATTGGGACATGAGCTTCAGACAGCAACCCCCCTATTAAACGATCTCGACTTCACGAATAATTCGTTAACTTTAAATACCAATATGGGCAGTTACAGTTCGCAAAATTACGAACAGTATAAAAAATTGTCCCAAACTTTAAATTTGTATCTTACTTGAGCTCTCTAGCACTCCGTCACTCTGCCTCTCTCTCTCAACACATATATGCATATACACAAATGTGTGTGTGTACATTTATATACACACACAAAATATATCGCACCATCCAAAGCGGCAAGAAAATTTACTGTTTCTCATGACAGCGACGTTAATCACCCCCAATTTAGAAAAAAGGCTTTAAACTTGTTCTGGGAATGATAATGTCTAGAATACGCTGAAATACAAAACATTCATTATTACAGCAATCGAGTAAACAATTATAAGGATGTTGATTAATAAATCAAAAGTTTATTGACGAGATGTTGTATCGACAAACAAATAGCTATATGTATATACACGTGTGCATATATATATATATATATATATACTCGTATATAGTCTATGTATATAATCTGAATGGCTATCACTATGAAAATGACCACATGCATTTGTTGGTTGGTCGAAGAACTCATCTATAGCAATTATGATGTACATTTTTGACAAACATTTGGTAACTGCCCGAAATATTTTTGAGGAGCTAAAGGTAGACAAAATTAGGCAGATATGAATAAACGTACTGTAGTTTGGAATGAATGTTACATTTTCGGTTTTAAGTACACGATCGGCTAATATTTATAAGTGATTTTTCCGGATTCCACCACAAGAGACATTCCAGTGCTATATTTACTTAACGGAAGAACATTCCCTAACTCATTATATTTATAATTAAAAATTCAGTATGCAGGCATTCTTTTCGGAGAGCTTAGTGTATACCACTTAAACCGTTTACACGTTAAGATTTTTAATTTCATTAGTGTANAGGCATTCTTTTCGGAGAGCTTAGTGTATACCACTTAAACCGTTTACACGTTAAGATTTTTAATTTCATTAGTGTAAAATTTCCGTTTCAGCTTGTGTATTCTACTTCATAGTTTAGACGTTATGTTGGCTGATTAAATGCAGTTTCATTGCACCTTGGCACTCGTTATTTAAAATGTTTTGTACAATATCCTGTTTTAAATATGAATTTAGTCAATTTTATCACACACTTGCTGATGAACGTTCCTTAAAACCATGACATTAATTCCGGCTGAAAGATTTTTCTCCTCTTCCTTTTACTTACAGTTCCAGCCATGTCCTTTCGGGTGAAATGCTGTTGGAAGTGGAACGTAGATTCTGCAATTCCCTTTTCGACTTTCTCATCTCCAAGGGACCGTGCAGGAAAGCAAAAAATTTCTTTGTCATCTCCGAAAGGAGATAAGGTCGAGTTAACACTTCCCGTGGAGAATTTGCATTTTATCGTGCTGCTTCTTCGAGAAAATTGGATTTTAATTTGTCGCCTTTGATACTTCCTAGTGCCGGTTGCTGCCTCCCCTTCTCGTCTCGTCCCGTCCTCCGCTCCAACCACTTAAACCCACCGCGCCTTGGGTATGCATGCGTATCTGGACCGGAGAAGCCTCGCCTTGATGAATTCTTTAACTTCAGGATCTCCGAGGCCGCGAGTTTCACTGTGAGTGTGTGTGTGTGTGTGTGTACGTGTGCTCGCCATAGGATGTGCGCTTCATGAGGCTACGTCTTCTCTCTGGATTAAAGTACACGATTTCTTTTATTTTTCTTTACTTTTCATTTCTTTCCCCGAGACGCTTTCACTTGAACTTCTTCCACCCCGAACGTTCATCCACTTTTTTTTTTCAAACGTTGATGCTAAGCACTCCGCAGAGAAAATTATATGGGGCGCGGAGGCCGCGAAATTTGAATAATATGTGGGCAATCGCTACCAAGAGTTTTTCTATAGAACCGCCAGCGACGTATCACATTGTCGCACTTGGCGTGGAGACACATCACGGTCACAGACACCGTGTCGGAAATGTGCCGTCAAGCAGCAAGAAAGAAAAGTGCTATGCTGACCTGTAACGAGGAATCTGGTAATGACAATTACGGCACTTCACAGGCACCAATGGTACTGCTTTACCTAAGACCAGAGTAGTTTTCTATCCAGTTGCTAACCAGACGTCCACTTACATACGCAGTGGTCGAACCAGCAAGTCTCATGCGCTTTTCGTCCATGCAAAGCACTAGAAAGACATTGTCAACACAAACTGAGGAATAGTGAACCACCAGGCTTCATATACGCCAGACTACTGCGGCTATTGCTGCTTAAATTGATGTGTTCAGCAAACATGAAGTTACTTAAGGTTATACAAATATGACATCAATACAATTTTTTTCCGTGTATGTGTGAGTAAATATAAGAATAATCGTGAATAACTACAATAACAAAAATCATTCATTCACATTTATGCTGGCACAACCATTTACAGTTACAAGGAAACATGAAAAATTAAAATTAATATTATATTTTAAGGGTTATAATAGCAGAAAACAAATTAATTCGAAACTCAAACTTAGAACTGTTATATTACTAAAATATTTGAAACTCTGTCCACTATTAACGTACAGGTCTGTTGCAATAACTGTTTTAGAAATGTAAATAACATACTGATTTTTATGAAAACTATTACATTTCAAGCACTTCCCCAGCCATAATTTTTTCATGCCCGAATTCACTAAGAATATCACTCGAAATCGGAACAAATTGTGTATAATAGAATTAACCCCTCTAAGCTCACCACTTTGAGCAAATCTTGCCGAAATATAATGTTTCACTTTATGACCGAGATAATCCCTGCAGTAACACCAATTTTACGATACACAGGAAACCTTAGCATGGGCTGTAAAAAAAAAAGCCGAACACAGTAATGATTACAGACAAGCAGTCGCTAAAACGCACTACGCGTTTTTATTGACAGTCCATCATGTTCAAGCGGTGAATATCCTCTATTTATTATAACGTTTTCGTGAAAACAATTCCAATTCCACTTTTGAATTTTTTACTGGATGAACAAGAACGAAAAAGGAACTACTGAAATGCCACCACGTTTTATTTGGGGTAAAATATGGTCAGTTCACTATCAAATTACATAATCTACATTTTACAGAACAAATAAATGACCGTAACCTTTAGCCACAAGAATTCCTGTAACCAAACCGAGTTTACTCTCTAACCACTTAAAACAGCAAATACGGCTTCAGTTTGTAATAGTTTTATGACGAAATTCAGTAATAAAGGTCAATATTTAGGCCTACTTCACCTCTGGAAATGGGAAAATTGAAATATTCCGAAATATGAGTTATTGTTTTCTTACAATTTTTTTCTCATTTTACACACATCGTAAATTAATTAAACCAAAATCAGAGTTACGTCTTCCTTTGCATGTACTAGATAGAGTGAGTGAAGAGATTTGGGCGGCTAACATCGAGGTCTTGAGAGCTGATGCGCATGAAGCGAGGTGAGGATGGAGCAGCGTCAAAATTAAAGAGCAGAAAAACGGGAGATCCCTGAGAAAACCCGCCAACCAGCGGCATCGTCCATTACGATTTCGACATGCGAAAATCCGAGAGCGACCCCTCTGGGAATCGAGCCCGGTTCCCCTAGGTGGGAGTCGAGTAAGCTAACCACTACACCACCGCGGCTCCACTGCGTGAACTCTAACCCACTCCATTCGGGATAGGGTACGAGCTTTAATAAGCATGGCCACTGTAATGTACCCGCCAACAATACCTCCCATTTGTGGTGTCCAAACTGCTTGCAAGTTAAGCCCTTTTTACGTATAGGATACTCGTATGCATATGGCTGGTTTAATGAAGAACCGTTGAACACCTCACCGATCCTCAACCGAAAAAGTTCGTGGTTGGTACATATTTCGAGAACTCTTTCAAACTCAAGGTTTCGGATATACATTCACCGTTATCCTGTGCAAGCCTCATTACACCAAACCATAATTTCTTTGTCTCCAGCGGCCCAGACGTGGAAATAATGATTCTTCCCCTCGTCCGTGGCGCAGAAAATTTAATTAACGTGCAGATAAACCCAGATGATGCACTAGACTCCCGCAGGAACGCGCGTATGGAATAAAATTAAATTCTTGCTGTAGGGATTCGGAGGGACCAGTCGGATAGAGAAACACACGGGCAATATCTACACTGCGTACTGATAAGCAAACTACACGATAGCACAACACAAGCCAAGCGTTGCCACCAGTAAGCATCATCCTCAATTTACTACGCAATTACTTAAATTAAGTCCGTACTAAGCAACTATACACTTGTGTGGACAGAAATTATGAAGACTACTGCGATGGTTTAGTTCTAAATCAAGCCAAGAGGAAATTCCATATTGTTACACTACGCCTGGGAGCGCATCCAAGTTAGTGAGGAATGGAGGTCTCAAAAAAGTAAAAGGACTAAATTTGATTTTAATATATTCACACAGCCTTTATTTACAGAAATAATAATTTATATTCCCCCTATTACTCTTTTTATTTATCAATGAGCGCAGCATGTCATGTCTATCTCAACTCTAATTAAAGTCCTTCTCGATGTATCTGTTTGGTTGTAGCCAATATACTCACACTCATCATAAATACATGTTCAATCTGTCTGTTGCCATCAATTTAAATGCCTTTCACTCACGCATTCAGTCCAATAGTCCAGCCTGCTAGTCGCACCCTTCACTGCACTGATGCTCGCAGTCGCAGATTTTCCTCCCGCTTGTCACTTCCGACGCTACTCGTTGCTCTTCTGGTTGGTCGTCTATCGCATAACGTCGCACAATCGCCCAGACTCCCGACTCTCATAAACACCCGACTCGGAGGCCCGACGCACTTTTATTGGATCAGCAGCAAGGTCTGGAATATTCCCCGCTCCCCGAGTCACGCTGAGAAAGGCAAGGATGATCAAAACCAGAACATTCTTCAGATAAGTACACATAAATTCAATCTGCTAAAGGTCAGGAGCATGCGAGCCGCAAAAGGGTTATCACAGCGCCAGGCGGGAGAACGCGCGGCGGCACTCTTTATAATTTAAAACCCTGATAGGGTTATCGCTCGCCTGTCTTTCAAACATCCCTTAGTGACTCGCTGCCCGCTATCATATCACTACTGTGTCCTTCTCTTCCACTCGCTCGGGCGGGGCAGCTCAAGAAAAGCGAGCACGTAACATTATTTTCAAGCCGAAACTATGCTGTTGGCTAACGCCAGCCGCCAATGTTACGCGGAAACGAAAGNTGCTGACCTGTAACGAGGAATCTGGTAATGACAATTACGGCACTTCACAGGCACCAATGGTACTGCTTTACCTAATACCAGAGTAGTTTTCTATCCAGTTGCTAACCAGACGTCCACTTACATACGCAGTGGTCGAACCAAGCAAGTCTCATGCCCCTTTCGGCCATGCAAAGCACTAGAAAGACATTGTCAACACAAACTGAGGAATAGTGAACCACCAGGCTTCATATACGCCAGACTACCGAGGCTATTGCTTCTTAAATTAAAAGTGTTCAACAAATATGAAGTTACTTAAGATTATACACATATGAGATTAATACAATTTTACGCGTGTATGTGTGAATAAATATAAGAATAATCCTGAATAACTGCAATAGCAAAAATAATGCATTAGCATTTATGCTGGCACAACCATTTACAGTTCCAAGGAAACAATAACAGAAAACAAATTTAGAACTGTTACATTACTAAAATATTTAAAACACTGTCCACTATTAACGTACAGGTGTGTTGCAATAACCGTTTTAGAAATGTAAATAACATACCGATTTTTATGAAAACTATTACATTTCAAGCACTTCCCCAGTCATAATTACGTATTATTCATCAGTTACTTTTTTCATGCCCGAATTCACTAAGAATATGACTAGAAATAAGAACAAATGGTGTATAATAGAATTAACCCCTCTAAACTCAATGCTTCGAGCAAATCTTGCAGTAATATAATTTTTTTCATTTTACGACCGAGATAATCCCTGCGGTAACACCAATTTTGCAATACACAGGAAACTTTAGCATGGGCTGTAAAAAAAAAAGCCGCACACAGTAATTATTACAGACAAGCTGTCGCTAAAACGCACTACGCGTTTTTATTGACAGTCCATCATGTTCAAGCGGCGAATATCGTCTATTTATTATAACGTTTCCGTGAAAACAATTCCATTTCCATTTTTGAATTTTCTACTGAATGAATATGAACAAAAACGAAAGGACTGAAATGCCACCACGTTTTATTTGGGGTAAAGTATAGTCAGTTCACTAACAAATTACATAATTTACATTTTACAGAACAAATAAATGACCGTAACCTTTAGCCACAATAATTCCTGTAACAAAACGAGTTTACTCTCTAACCACTTAAAACAGCAAAGACGGCTTCAGTTTGTAATAGTTTTATGACAAAATTCAGTAATAAAGGTCAATATTAGGCCTACTTCACCTCTGGAAATGGGAAAATTGAAATATTCCGAAATATGAAGTAATTGTTTTCTTACAATATTTTTCTCATTTTACACACATCGTAACTTAATTAAACCAAAATCAGAGTTACGTCTTCCTTTGCATATACTAGAGTGAGTGAAGAGATTTGGGCGGCTAACATCGAGGTCTTGAGAGCCGATACGGATGAAGCGAGGTGAGGATGGAGCAGCGTCAAAATTAAAGAGCAGAAAAACGGGAGATCCCTGAGAAAACCCGCCAACCAGCGGCATCGTCCATTACGATTTCGACATGCGAAAATCCGAGAGCGACCCCTCTGGGAATCGAGCCCGGTTCCCCTAGGTGGGAGTCGAGTAAGCTAACCACTACACCACCGCGGCCCCACTGCGTGAACTCTAACCCGCTCCATTCGGGATAGGGTACGAGCTTTAATAAGCATGGCCACTGTAATGTACCCACCAACAATACCTCCCATTTGTGGTTTCCGAACTGCTTGCAAGTTAAGCCCTTTTGCATACTCGTATGCATATGGCTGGTTTAATGAAGAACCGTTGAACACCTCACCGATCCTCAACCGAAAAAGTTCGTGGNATACTCGTATGCATATGGCTGGTTTAATGAAGAACCGTTGAACACCTCACCGATCCTCAACCGAAAAAGTTCGTGGTTGGTACATATTTCGAGAACTCTTTCAAACTCAAGGTTTCGGATATACATTCACCGTTATCCTGTGCAAGCCTCATTACACCAAACCATAATTTCTTTGTCTCCAGCGGCCCAGACGTGGAAATAATGATTCTTCCCCTCGTCCGTGGCGCAGAAAATTTAATTAACGTGCAGATAAACCCAGATGATGCACTAGACTCCCGCAGGAACGCGCGTATGGAATAAAATTAAATTCTTGCTGTAGGGATTCGGAGGGACCAGTCGGATAGAGAAACACACGGGCAATATCTACACTGCGTACTGATAAGCAAACTACACGATAGCACAACACAAGCCAAGCGTTGCCACCAGTAAGNGGGCAATATCTACACTGCGTACTGATAAGCAAACTACACGATAGCACAACACAAGCCAAGCGTTGCCACCAGTAAACATCATCCACAATTTACTACGCAATTACTTAAATTAAGTCCGTACTAAGTAACTATACACTTGTGTGGACAGGAATTATGAAGACTACTGCGATGGTTTAATTCTAAATCAAGCCAAGAGGAAATGCCATAATGTTACAAGACGCCTGGGGGCGTATCCGAGTTCATGAGGAATGGAGGTCTCAAAAAAGTAAAAGGACTAAATTTGATTTTAATATATTCACACAGCCATTATTTACAGAAATAATAATTTATATTCCTCATATTACTATTTTTATTTATCAATGAGCGCAGCATGTAATGTCTATCTCAACTCTAATTAAAGTCCTTCTCGATGTATCTGTTTGGTTGTAGCCAATATACTCACACTCATCATAAATACATGTTCAGTCTGTCTGTTGCCATCAATTTAAATGCCTTTCACTCACGCATTCAGTCCAATAGTCCAGCCTGCTAGTCGCACCCTTCACTGCACTGATGCTCGCAGTCGCAGATTTTCCTCCCGCTTGTCACTTCCGACGCTACTCGTTGCTCTTCTGGTTGGTCGTCTATCGCATAACGTCGCACAATCGCCCAGACTCCCGACTCTCATTAACACCCGACTCGGAGGCCCGACGCACTTTTATTGGATCAGCAGCGAGATCTGGAATATTCCCCGCATCCCGAGTCACGCTGAGAAAGGCAAGGATGATCAAAACCAGAACATTCTTCAGATAAGTACACAGAAATTGAATCTGATGAAGGTCAGGAGCGTGCGAGCCGCAAAAGGGTTATCACGGCGCCAGGCGGAAGAATGCGCGGCGGCACTCTTTATAATTAAAAACCCTGATAGGGTTATCGCTCGCCTGTATTTCAAACATCCCTCAGTGACTCGCTGCCCGCTATCATATCACTACTGTGTCCTTGTCTTCCACTAGCTCGGGCGGGGCAGCTCAAGAAAAGCGAGCACGTAACATTATTTTCTAGCCGAAACTATGCTGTTGGCTAACGCCAGCCACCAATGTTACTCAGAAACGAAAGGAACATGTTCATTTGCCACCCTGTCTTCAATACGAACACATGAGCGACGGACGGTCGCAGTAGACAAAAGTGCAAAACTGAACTAGTGAATCACGGCAATCATTGTGTTACGAATTGGAAAAACTTAAAGGTGTTTCCAGATACTTTCTGCAGTGTACCAGCCAATATTAAATACATTTTCCCTTACTTCTGCACGTAAACTTGTAAGTGAACACTACAAATGAGTATACACGTTCGCAGTTTTGCCAAAGACTTCCGTACCTCATGTGCTGGATTACAAAGATAATTCAAGTGAAAGAAGGCTACAAAGATATATTCCCTGCGACCCTGTGCCGCAACACAAAGAACACGCTGAGCAGCAAATATGTTTTCCAAATTATTCATCAATCTCTCGCATAGTAATTTATTAGGGCCTAACTGAAGTAAAAAAAATACTCATTAAAGAAAAAAATTGCCAGCGGTTTGATTCCATGTGGTTTGAAATTACATTCGCATAATCTTAAATAAACAATGTAATATTCAGTAGACCTACGTCAAATACACAGCTTGAAGCCCAACAGAGATATAAATCGNTATAATCTTAAATAAACAATGTAATATTCAGTAGACCTACGTCAAATACACAGCTTGAAGCCTAACAGAGATATAAGTAGTAAATAACAAATTAATTATACAAACTGGAAATCATTTGCTTAATATTTCTGGGCCCAATGCATTTGCCCGGGAGGNGTAAATAACAAATTAATTATACAAACTGGAAATCATTTGCTTAATATTTCTGGGCCCAATGCATTTGCCCGGGAGGTTTGCTTCGTTCCACAATCAGCCAAATTAAACCGGTATATACCTATTCACTTAACTTAGTTAAAATTTCCTCGCGTCAGGTTGTGTCCAAATGCCTTTTGGCCGGCGATTTCTAAGTGCAAGGTTATGCTTTTATCAATTGACTGCTCAATTGTTTCACATAATTTCAAGCGTGTTCCCTATACCATGCGTTGGTAATTACCAGATTTCCTGTGCTACTTCAAAAGGGTCTGCACCGAAAACCCATCACAAGTCAAATTTCCTTTCCGGTTTATAAAGGGAATGTGAAAATACCGGGCACCTTTTACAAGGAGACANACCCATCACAAGTCAAATTTCCTTTCCGGTTTATAAAGGGAATGTGAAAATACCGGGCACCTTTTACAAGGAGACAACAAAATACATATTTTACAATTTTAAACAGTTAGGCGAAATCTTAATTTGCCACAAGTTTCCACTGAACCATGCGTAATAAGTTCCTACTACTGACCTGCGATGCAATGTAGCCTGTATACACACGCACGTAACTAACAAATACAATACAAAATTGCGCCCAAACAGCTTAAATTTTTTGATGAAAATCAAATTGGTAGCACACGCGCGCGTACACACAAATCAAATTATATTTTGAGTACTCTGATGTCATCAGCTATTTCAAGGAAGAATTGGAGTTTCCACATTTACTACATATAAAATTTTGTAATGCTTAACCTAATTTTTTTTAAACCACTGAATAACTTTATTTTGTGGTTTTATCATAATTTAACATAAAATTATACGTAAATTTAATGAAAGAACATTACCTTAGTGAAACATATCAAGGCTTAAGTGTATTCTTCCATTTCATGTTAAGATAAGGTTGTATTAATGTAAAAGTATTTAAACAAAAATTAATTATTGACGGTAACTGATAAAAGCACAGCCTAGCGCCTACACGAATTGGTTTTTATTCTTTTGTAATTTGTAAAACCAAAAGCTTGTCAATTTGTTAAATGAACTGAGGAAATAACGTAAGCAAAGTTATAATTTTTCTTATTTGTATAAACGTATAAAAATGCATAATATTTAAGTTATTTACAGTTGTCTATAAACTAAGGTTAGCAACACATAACACCTGCATATTGAATAAAAAATAAATGTATGTCTAGGGCAATAAAATAAAATAATTTATTCCTTAACGTGAATACCNCAAAGATAATTCAAGTGAAAGAAGGCTACAAAGATATATTCCCTGCGACCCTGTGCCGCAACACAAAGAACACGCCGAACAGCAAATATGTTTTCCAAATTATTCATCAATCTCTCGCATAGTAATTTATTAGGGCCTAACTGAAGTAAAAAAAATACTCATTAAAGAAAAAAATTGCCAGCGGTTTGATTCCATGTGGTTTGAAATTACATTCGCATAATCTTAAATAAACAATGTAATATTCAGTAGACCTACGTCAAATACACAGCTTGAAGCCTAACAGAGATATAAATAGTAAATAACAAATTAATTATACAAACTGGAAATCATTTGCTTAATATTTCTGGGCCCAATGCATTTGCCCGGGAGGTTTGCTTCGTTCCACAATCAGCCAAATTAAACCGGTATATACCTATTCACTTAACTTAGTTAAAATTTCCTCGCGTCAGGTTGTGTCCAAATGCCTTTTGGCCGGCGATTTCTAAGTGCAAGGTTATGCTTTTATCAATTGACTGCTCAATTGTTTCACATAATTTCAAGCGTGTTCCCTATACCATGCGTTGGTAATTACCAGATTTCCTGTGCTACTTCAAAAGGGTCTGCACCGAAAACCCATCACAAGTCAAATTTCCTTTCCGGTTTATAAAGGGAATGTGAAAATACCGGGCACCTTTTACAAGGAGACCACAAAATACATATTTTACAATTTTAAACAGTTAGGCGAAATCTTAATTTGCCACAAGTTTCCACTGAACCATGCGTAATAAGTTCCTACTACTGACCTGCGATGCAATGTAGCCTGTATACACACGTACGTAACTAACAAATACAATACAAAATTGCGCCCAAACAGCTTAAATTTTTTGATGAAAATCAAATTGGTAGCACACGCGCGCGTACACACAAATCAAATTATATTTTGAGTACTCTGATGTCATCAGCTATTTCAAGGAAGAATTGGAGTTTCCACATTTACTACATATAAAATTTTGTAATGCTTAACCTAATTTTTTTTAAACCACTGAATAACTTTATTTTGTGGTTTTATCATAATTTAACATAAAATTATACGTAAATTTAATGAAAGAACATTACCTTAGTGAAACATATCAAGGCTTAAGTGTATTCTTCCATTTCATGTTAAGATAAGGTTGTATTAATGTAAAAGTATTTAAACAAAAATTAATTATTGACGGTAACTGATAAAAGCACAGCCTAGCGCCTACACGAATTGGTTTTTATTCTTTTGTAATTTGTAAAACCAAAAGCTTGTCAATTTGTTAAATGAACTGAGGAAATAACGTAAGCAAAGTTATAATTTTTCTTATTTGTATAAACGTATAAAAATGCATAATATTTAAGTTATTTACAGTTGTCTATAAACTAAGGTTAGAAACACATAAGACCTGCATATTGAATAAAAAATAAATGTATGTCTAGGGCAATAAAATAAAATAATTTATTCCTTAACGTGAATACCNACCTGCATATTGAATAAAAAATAAATGTATGTCTAGGGCAATAAAATAAAATAATTTATTCCTTAACGTGAATACCAACTTTACGTGCCCTGAAGGAACGTGTGGCAATGTGACACGTCAGAATTAACGAAAAGTATGAAGCCTACATTGGATATTTCCAAAAATCACACTGTTTTCGTAAAATTAAGGCAAAAATTTATTAAAATATAAGTGGAACACCAGCAAGCAGGCACTCACTACAATTAAGGTGACAACAGAGAAAAACAGTTTATCATGCTGTACACGCCAATTAGGAATCTCGAGCGTAATGAGTGTTGTGTTACCAGTGTAATGACTGTTACCACCTGCAAGAATTCCACTTATTTATTTCCTTTATGAGCGAATTCAAGGTTGAAGAAACTTAAAACAAGGCCAACTTTCTTTCCTTAATTTCCACTCGCTGGTTAATATCGACACACCGTTAAAAGCAAAATGTATTTTATTTGTTAAGGACGGGAAACTTGATTTGTACAACGTGTGTTTTTGTTCTATACGTCAGCAATTACAGGTTTTCTTTACTGATATAAACAGCTTTCTTCAAAGCCGGCCTCTAAAATGTGGGTGTGCAAGTGCTCTTTCGGATGACTGTACAGGGCGAATAACCTAAAACTTGCAACGCAAAAATTTCTGAAATGAAAAGTGCTATTGATGTGCTGGTTTCACGAAATTGAAGCATGGACACGGGCTCACAGTTGTAGTCTAGACATAATGTCATAAATATTAGAATGTGTATTTCTTGAACAAAGTTTCATATTTTTTCAAATGGTACAATGCCAATTCACATCAAGAATATACAACCAGAGGCAATTAGAATGACAATGGAATTTTTTGCAGGAGTCTAGTGTAAGTAGTTTACGTGCTATCGTAATATGACAAATGTTAAATACGTACAGTTGCCTGCTCCATTTAACTGCTTAGTTACTAGGCTACGATGTTCGTATGTTTACGTTTCTGGTTTAGTGTATGCGGTTTTCCTCTGAAAGTGCAAGGAAGCACACACTACATCTTGTACATTTGCGATTTAACTGTACCATTTTTAATAAATACACATTCTAATTATTATTACTATATATTACATTACAATAAATTACAAGTGGATACAGATATACCTATGTGTGTCCGCATGTTTGTAATTTACACATTTTTATACGTGTAAGAAACCTCTCTCGATGCTGAATATGATCATATTTGGGTGGGCGTAAGTGTGGAATGATATAAAAATGATTAGGGCAAGTAAAAATACAGCATTCTACCGCAAAGTAGATAATTTTGGAGAGTGTTGTAAAAAGCGATTTCTTGCCGAGAGTTCGTGGTGACCTGCGCCTGGAGGGAATGTCAGGGTTCTGCAGTGTCTGATTCACCTAGAAGACGGAGAATATGTGGAAGGTGTTCGCTAGAGAGTGACACAACTAGTGCACTTTGGCTGATACAGAGTTCCGAATACTGTGATTTTCTTTACTACTACTCATTTCATAATTTTACCCATTACTTGTTTACTGAGGAACGTAGCCATCGCCTTTGCACTACGAAATTTAGCTATTTTACTTAAGACCACCAATTCACAAACCTTCCTACGCCCAAGCAGTAGTATCTCTCTTTTTCTCTCCATATACACACACGCATACACCTAACCACACACATACATATATATACGCACGCACATTAATATATATATACATACATACATGCACACGCACATGCAATTATTACGAGAAAACCCCCAAAATTTAAAAAAAAAAATTGTTTCGTTTACAGGGATATCACGAAAAGATTCTTTAAATTCAACTTGGTGAACACCTGCAATAAAGTTTGTAATTTTGTTCATTATACCTTGCATTACCAGCATTAAATTGTTAAGATAACTATAAACGACGCCTCAAAGTTGTTATTAGATAAATGACGTCAACGTTTTTAACACGTCACTTACAAAAATAAGGTACGTAGGCATAAAATGTCGCACACGGTGATAATATACCATGTACAAAATTAAACTGTTTCAAAATGGTGTACTTTCTTATTGCTTTCGTGACAGGATGGGGTTGTTTTTGATACGGCTTAACTAACTGCAAAAGAGTCACATACATTTCGGTGTTAAGAGCAGCAGAATTTACACTGGTCAAGCCAAATAGAAAACGGCCTCACAAAAAGACGATAGTTAGTAACTAAAATATCGTCAGACATGTATGTACACAGTATTTTCAAACTAAAAAAAAAATCAATTTTTATTCAGCGTAAATTACTTGTTCTACGAGTAAGAAATACGTAAATCTTGTCTGTATAGTGAAATACTAAATTTAACCTAACACCTACGTCCGATTACATTCGTAGTTTCGACGATTTTCTATAGTATATGACAAAAATTTTAGCCTTTCCCAGAAGCGATTTTATGAGAAGTTTTTATTTTTGGTTGTATATTTTGTCCGTGGACATTGTCATCTTATTTTGTGGCATGCATCTGCAATGGAAAATGTCCTGCTCAATCGTCAGTACGATTTAATAACACTTCGAAGACAACGCCTATTTACGGTGTCCTAAGAAGTCATCCTTGACTGTGATTTTCTCGTGCTGGAACGCGAGAAATGCCAACACTGCCACGTGAGGTTAGTAAGCAGGTGCAAATCGGTCGCATGCCCGCACGCCGATCTCCAAGCTCAAGGGGTGTCATATTTGCGGATGTAGAAGGTAGTGGTGGGCTGCGCGGAGGGTGGTTTCCAACACGAGGCACGTGGTGGTGCCGTTTGCAGGCTGCTCACCAATCCCCCTCCCCAAACAACACCACCCCTCTCCCGGGGGCCGCCGGTGGCACGGGGGCTGGTGTAGACAGAGACAACGCGAAGACACCCCGCTCCCCGGTCAAAGCGTGCGACGGAGAAGGGGCTAATGAAACCCCGAACACGATGCAACACTAACTCCAGTCCGTGTTTAAGCCTCATACATGCAGGCAACTGGCCAAATATTTGCTCCTCGGATCCTGCTGCTGCGCCCTCCCGCGTCCTCACCCCCCCCCTTCCACAAACCTGATTACACCCTCCTCGCCGTTCTCGCTTCTACAGTGCCTCCGTACCCGCTTTCCCCTTGCTATTCCTCGGTCCAGAAATTTCTCCAGCTGTAGACGACTCATTGTGGATTCCAGGCCTGGTACAGCTGCTGCGAGACGTGGTAAACATTTGACTGCCTACCCACGCCTCCGTCCCCCCTCCGCTCCACCTTCGCAAACTTGGTAAGCCTGAATACCGAGTCGAAAATTAGCTGAAGCAGTTAAGGCGCGACTCCTACGTTGTTTTCTGGCGCACGTTTCAACAAGAACGTATTCGAGCTAAAAGAAAAACACCTCCTTGCTACCCTTCGTTTCTTGCTACGTGCACACTCGACAATTTCCACCATGGAAGAACTTTGCGACCCATCTATTCCTAACGAGGTAACCTGGCGTGGGACGCGTTGCAGAACTNTTGTTTTCTGGCGCACGTTTCAACAAGAACGTATTCGAGCTAAAAGAAAAACACCTCCTTGCCGCGTGCACACTCGGCAATTTCCACCATGGAAGAACTTTGCGACCCATCTATTCCTAACGAGGTAACCTGGCGTGGGACGCGTTGCAGAACTACAACCAACCTGTTCGTGACATCTGGGCATCCTTGCGAGTGGCAGTCCCACGTAACTCGACGTATTTTTTTTTTCCAGAGAGACACAGCATGCATGTGGGCAAGGCGCAGACAGGATCACAGTGTTCTGAGTGATTAAGGGTCCCGCCTGCTTGCATTGTTTTTCCCCTTTTTTTTTTGGCCGAAAAGCGTGGGAGCTATAAGGGTTACACTACGACGCGCTACAAGAGCGCCCTCGCCGCTACGCGCAGGGCTCTGAACTCGCGTGCAGTGTTCTCGTAGTGCTTCGTGTGCATACGGGACTTTCAGAGGCGACCCCACCATTTTACTGATGAAAAGTCTGTATCAAAATTCAATACAGACTCCTATCGTATCGATGCTGCTCTGCTAGCCGTCTGGATATGGTACCAGTGGACACAGGCGTATCCCCAGCTGCCTTGGCATGTCCCTGGATGGTGCGCAGCGACGCCCGTGGAGTGATTACAGCCGGTCGCACGATGAAACGATCCGCGGTCGACCCGAGCCTTCTCGACGGGTGTGTGCACCCTCCTCTTCCCACTGCGTCAAACACCAATTCACAGTGTACGCAAAACCGTTCAAGTGGCGAGTAATGCGCCGAAACGTCCAACCTGCCTCTCGGAGGCCGACGATGCGACCTCTCAAATTCATCCAGCTGGACTAACGCTTGCCGAACGCGCCGTCGGGGCCTGCTGCGTGTTCACTGAACTTGGCTATGAGGATCACGCCGCTACTAAAGCCTTATTCATTGTCTTGCAACTATGAGTTATGGAGGGCCATCGATGCCCTCTAGTGGCACATCCGCGCAAACAACCCGGATTAAACGCAAACTGTCTTGCAGCCGTCGTTGTACTGCCGCATTTCATTCATGGTGATACATGTTTTTGCAAATGAGTGTATTCCAAGTTGCCGTGTATGATATTACAGAAAATTTCTTCGGATGACTGAGCACGCAGTAGTTTTTATTACAGAACCACCCCCCCCCCCCNCCCCCCCCATTTTCAAGTTAAAAGTAGCAGTTATAAGTTTTAAATTTCACTACACTTGCAAGTATTTGTATATTACTTAGCTAATGCGGTCGAGTATTTCTATATTCAAAGAACATTATTTGCCGTATATCTAGCCTAAGTTGACAGTAAAGAGACACCAGACTTCAGGGCCAGAAGTTTACAGTTCCAATACCGAGTAAGAAGAGGATCTTAAGGTGCTATAATTATTTATAAAACGTCGATCACCCTTAAATAGTGCGTGAATAACTTTGAAAAATAATAAGCAATTATTCCTAAGAACCTTACGTATAGCATGGAAAACCTGGCAAACAGGGAAAGTCAAGGATTTTGAAAACTGTCAGAGAATTTTGAACACAGCAACTAAGTGTCAGGGAATTCTGTGATATGCAAGCTATATTGGGCAATTCTATCACCATTTGCGCACCACTACTGGAACCGTATAAAATTGTTTTCATGATTGTACACGAAATCATTAGGTTTTTTTTTTTTCAATATATGTATCGAGTAATTTAATTATATCAGATAAATATTTTGATGTAAAAGTGCGTTATAGTGTAAGAAAGTCTACCCTAACAAAAAAATTTGTCAAGCGAAAGGTCAGGGGAAAAATGTATTTTTGTAGGAAATCAGGGAAATGTCAGGGAATTTCGAGATGAAAAATAAGTGCGAACCCTGGTATAATCACTTATACGTACAAAAGTCTTAAAGTAAGTGTCTATTAAAACCAACGATTTTCATGGAAACGTTTTCTTTTGCATCCCACCATTTCAATGAAAAAAAAAAACAATGGAAAATTATGATAATATATGTGATAGGAAAAAAAGATAAAGAATGAGATATACAGCTTGTTTCTTTAAAGTCCGGTATGACGTTTGGGAGGTTATTGTGAAAAATGAGGTAGAAAAGGTATGTACGGCTCATTGCCTAAAATTATTATTAGCGGAATTCTGAACCCCCGAAAATGGGAAAATAAAAAGCTTTTCATGAAAAATATCAGGAATTACTAGGGATGACAGAAGACAAATGTGGACAGTGTATCATTGACATAAGATAAGCAGCCTTTAAAACTGCAAGTGAAAATAACACCCCCCATCAGTAACACAACACGNCAGAAGACAAATGTGGACAGTGTATCATTGACATAGGATAAGCAGCCTTTAAAACTGCAAGTGAAAATAACACCCCCCATCAGTAACACAACACGTAAGGGTTGCAATTATCGCACCGCATTTAATGTTGTACCCCTGAGCATTTAGTGAATTTTCGGAAACGGAGAGGGTTAAAGTGGGAATGGTGATTANAAGTGTCTATTAAAACCAACGATTTTCATGGAAACGTTTTCTTTTGCATCCCACCATTTCAATGAAAAAAAAAAAAACAATGGAAAATTATGATAATATATGTGATAGGAAAAAAAGATAAAGAATGAGATATACAGCTTGTTTCTTTAAAGTCCGGTATGACGTTTGGGATGTTATTGTGAAAAATGAGGTAGAAAAGGTATGTACGGCTCATTGCCTAAAATTATTATTAGCGGAATTCTGAACCCCCGAAAATGGGAAAATAAAAAGCTTTTCATGAAAAATATCAGGAATTACTAGGGATGACAGAAGACAAATGTGGACAGTGTATCATTGACATAAGATAAGCNAAGAAGACAAATGTGGACAGTGTATCATTGACATAAGATAAGCAGCCTTTAAAACTGCAAGTGAAAATAACACCCCCCAATCAGTAACACAACACGTAAGGGTTGCAATTATCGCGCCGCATTTAATGTTGTACCCCTGAGCATTTAGTGAATTTTCGGAAACGGAGAGGGTTAAAGTGGGAATGGTGATTANCCGCATTTAATGTTGTACCCCTGAGCATTTAGTGAATTTTCGGAAACGGAGAGGGTTAAAGTGGGAATGGTGATTAATAATCTGTAATTAAATTACAATAAATGCTCAGGGATACAACATAAATGCCATGTGATAATTGCAACCCTCAAGTGTTTTGTTACTAAGGGGGGGCATGTTGTTTGCACTTATAGTTACAGAAATCACTTTTCTTAATGTCAGTGATACACTGTCCACATTAGATTCTTTCATCCCTCGTAGTTTCTAATATTTTTAGTTAAATCGTTTTATTCTCCCACTTTCGTTGGGGGGGGGGTGTATAACTCCCTTAATAATCACTTGAGGTCGAAAGCCGTACATATATTTTCTACCACATGTTGTAATGCAAGACTTGGTTATTATAGTTATAAAAAACTGTACCAATTTTTAAGTTTATATTTTTTTGTAAATAATGATAATTATGGCAACTTTCAGTTTGTCACTAACAGACAAGTAATAAGTGATAATGATCATGATTATACTTTTGATACCATTTACCAGTCAAGTTGAGCTCTTTCGTCTGGGCGCGGCCTTCCACTCTNAATGATCATGATTATACTTTTGATACCATTTACCAGTCAAGTTGAGCTCTTTCGTCTGGGCGCGGCCTTCCACTCTACAGGTTAACACATTCGCGGCCCTTTCATTGCATTTGAACAGCTGTGAGCTCGTGGAATAAAGAGTGGAATAACAATTCAAAGCATACTTAATTTCGGAAAACACTTGGGCGTTCAGTAACGTTTTAAACCTGGACATAGTTAAGAAAGAATAATTAACAAATAATTTAGTTACTTGGTGAGACATTAGTGTCCACGCGGTACTACATGTAAGAGAGGCTCACCTGATGGCCATGCTCTTGGCCTTGAGGTGGTGCCAGCGCTGGTTCATCTCGTCGAGGCGACGCTGCAGCATGACGGCGTCGTCCTGGGATGCCAGGCTGCTGAGCAACTTGCGGCCCGTGCCGTTGAGCGACGCGAACACATCGCGGTGCGTCTCGATCTCCGACTGCAGGTCCTGCAACAATCAAGGGCAAGGGGGGCGCTCAGACACGCGTGCAGCGAATATAGGGCGGAGTGCGCACTCCAGCTGCACGGCGGACATCATCGGGGTGCCGGCACTCAGTTGTCGAGAAACCGAGTGGCTCCGGTTAATGTCAGCCCATTGGTCACACACAGACACACACACACACACACACACACACACACACACACACACACACACACACACACACGTGTGTTTTGAAACGTTAGAACACATTCTCTAACAGAATTTTTAAGCGACTAGGATATGATTCCAGTTATAAGCTGTTCACGGCAAACTGAGCACTTTCGAAAGCTCTGCTTAACATCTACTTTTTCACCAAAAGTAGTATTAACATTGACATGAGCCTGATCACTTCATTCACGAGTCCGTCAACTGGAACTATGGAATTGTTAGAAAAAGAAATATGTATTTTACAAATTTGCTAACTCCTAAACTTACTTGCATTAAACAAAACAGAAAGAAAAAGAAAATAATTTCGAAATTCACAAATGTTAACATAACATTTTAATTCAACGTTTATGCACGAAACTACTTTCCTTCCATCGCTACCAACGTAACTGGGTGCACACCAGTCAATGTGCCCGTTACAATATGTATAGTATGCTGGCAGGGACAGTGATATTTTTCGAAGGCTGATTTCAAAAGGGCTTAATTGACCGCGAACAGACTATACGCTAAATTATGTATAAAAAAAAAACTTCGACGTCAAATTTTTAACACGTGATAGTGAAATACAGCTGTGTAAGCAATTTGAGAGTCAGCGTTGTACGAAAATCAGTATTACTACATCTTAAGTCTACGGTGTCATCACTTCAAATACCTCATACAGTAACCTTGGTATAGTCATTCAAGGTCACTTACAACTTTTATGAATCCCTGCTGATTTTATACTTCCAGAATATTCCTTCACCTCATGGCAAACAAAGATTAACCGAATCTGAAAAATTACACCAAATGGGAAACGCATCGCATTCGTGCGCACTCAGTGTAATACTATTTTACATAAGAACTATTTCTTACAACGTAATATCAACACACCTATTTTCTCCCTGTTTTTATTAATTTATTAAAAATAAAATATTAAAATGTATAAATAAAAAAAAATAATAAAATGTGTAATTTAACCAAAAATAAGGCAATTTTGTATTAACAGAAGTATAAAACGCTTGTGACATATGGCATATTTAGGAAATAATCAAACACGTCACACATGGGGTAATTTTTCAAAGGTTTGATTTAAAAAAAATGAAGAAACCGCGAATAGACTATGTTCGTAGATTATAAACTTACACCGGGGGAAGAAGTTCTGTTGACGAAAGATTGCACTGTTATCAGTTCACACAATTGGTANTGAAGAAACCGCGAATAGACTATGTTAGTAGATTATAAACTTACACCGGGGGAAGAAGTTCTGTTGACGAAAGATTGCACTGTTATCAGTTCACACAATTGGTAATTTGTTCCATGGATATTGTTAAGGCTGGTCCAGGAGCGTCGACCTATCTCAGCGTCAGGATTGGGCAAAATGCATATACCTGACTAACTTTTGGGAAAGGAGCTGGAGGGCAATTTTATTTTATTAAGTATTTGTTTTAAAAAAAAAACGTTAACGAATAACACGAACACACGAAATCCCGCTTCTCAACTGACTGGCTCGGACTTTCACAATATAACTTGCTCTGTAAGTCGCCTCCCGTAACGCCATCACGTAACACTCGATAGACGACCTATAGTTGCAAACGCAGAAAGAAGAAATGCACGGAAAGAGACGGGCAGGTTCAGATTTCTTTCAGCGATCAGAGAACAGCGAGTCGTACATTTACTGAAGCTTATGGACTAGGGAGACAGTGCTTAAGGACTGGTCTTATATTTGAGAATTGTGTCATCCTCAAGCTTTTTCTCTTCTATGCTGAGTTTTGGAGGCAGGTACAATGTNTTTTACTGAAGCTTATAGACTAGGGAGACAGTGCTTAAGGACTGGTCTTATATTTGAGAATTGTGTCATCCTGAAGCTTTTTCTCTTCTATGCTGAGTTTTGGAGGCAGGTACAATGTTGAACGGGTTTCGGACGTCAAAACTCACCAAGATGTCTCTGTAGGCTACTTCTATTTGATGCACAGACTCCGGAAGAGAGTTGCATTTACCACACGAGTTCGTGTGTGGCCATCTAAGTAAGCCAACANTATTTGATGCACAGACTCCGGAAGAGAGTTGCATTTACCACACGAGTTCGTGTGTGGCCATCTAAGTAAGCCAACATGTTGAACAGAAACTTCTATAAGTTTTCGTAAGGTTATGAAAAATTAATAACAGACCGTACACATTTCTTGTACGTAACTACAGAAATGTTTATTGCTGATTACAAAATAAGGGCGTATCAACAACTCATTAATTTTGTCGCCACATAAAATTGTACAGAGTATCTGTAATCTCCATAAATTCGTCTTTTTATTGTGCATACAGAAATGCCAGGCACTCCGAAGCAATATGTTGAGTAATAACTAACTTACTGCATATCATTAATCTCAGATAAATAAAATCACTGGCAAATCAACTCAATTGGCTCGCTAAAGCAATCTGTGAAACGCCAGTATAAGCGATTAATAATTTTTTACGTTACAATTTTGAGATTATTTACTTTAAACAAACATTTTCAAACTACAAATTTAAATGTTTTCAGGGCGTCAACTTAAAAAAACGCCCAAATCGGTAAGCCACTCAACTGCTGTGGGTCAAATTCACTACGTAAATGAAATACCGCCTCAAAAACTCGCAGCGGACATCTGATATTATGCTCAGACTAGAGACCTGAATTATTCGCGGATTCATTTCGGGACAAGCTAGAATTCAAAACACGTGTGCTTATATAACTTTAACCATTGGTACACAACACACGGTGTTGGACGCCTCCTCTAGAACGCTGGCCTAATCATCGCCTTCCACTGTGACAGCAGACAACCAACGTGCAGCTGATATCGGCATATTTTTACATACGACTGTAGAGTCTAGCCTGCAGGTCATTGAACTCGCGAATTTTTCAGGTCTCTAGCTCTGACAATACGCTGAGTTGCCTGCAAGTCACGTTCGCGATCATATGCAGAAGCGACTTTCATTTTCCAGTGTGTGTCAAATGGATGTGGCGCCCTCACTTTGCACATTCGTTTTGCGTAGTCTAATGAGCTCCCCGTGGTCCGGGCAAATGAATGTCATACTCATTCACTGTAACCCACAGACGTCTGTAAGACGATGTGGACAAAGCCTAGAATGGAGGAGATACCCAAACGAGTTCTCTACGTGTCTTAGTAATCGAATATCTCTGATGGGAGTGAACAATAGAATATTTCTGACGGAATGAATTTCAGTGACGGGGCACATGACGGTTTTCAAGCGGCTAAAACTTTTTTTATATGAGCGTAGGCAAGACAAATTTACGTAATAAGACTATCCCTGTAGAATGCTTTTCTCGGCGATATTTTCAAAATCTCTTTCCTTGACGGTAGTGTATTTCAGCCTCATGACATTTCTCACGGCATCTTGAAGGCGCCTGTGCTATTAAGAAAATTGCTTCCGTGCAAACGCCGGTAATTATTATGAAAAGGATTTTACATGTATATGTATGTTAGACCTGTGTAACAGTAAAGAAAGGACTACATAAATGTAAGGGTTTGCACTATCACTGTAAGTAAAGTGAGCCATAAGGCAATGTTTTAAGAATTCCTAATTTTTAATTACTTAGTCGACTAAGCATGAATAAACCCAGTTGACTAAAAAAATAATATGTAATAATGTTGGTAGCAGCACTTTCCTCCTAAAAAAATGCAAAATTTCCTGAAAAGGTCAATATTTTAAAACACTCGAGTTACAAATTTATTCAGTTTCACGATTTTTTTCGGTGGTAACTTCAGGCTTTTCACTTTGGTATTCCTGAAAAACTTTTATATCTCTAGACTGTCCCGTGCAATTTCATTTTTTATAGCGTTCTCAGTGTAATTCCACCTCCCTTTTATACTGGCTCGACAGCAATTTTAATTAAATGCTTCTGCATTTTGCACGCTAAGATATAATACTGCCCGCCCGTTTGTCAAAGTAGCTTAGTATGAAAATGTTTTTAAAAATTAAAAATAACCGACACTGCCTTGAGTGACGTACATTTAACAGTGCAACACCCTGGAAAGAAAGCAAATTCTGGGGGGAAAAAAAAAAAAAAATCGTTACGGCGTTGTCTGATATTTCATATTCACTTGAAATCATCAAAAAAAAATATCATAATCCAGAAAATTTTCGTACCTCTGATCATGTTGTTATGATACTGGTTAGTTCATTTTGGAAGCAGCTGCTTACAATCCTAGAGTCTGAAATCATTTTCTCATATCCATCCCGAGCAGGCTACAATTAACACTCCGACATCACAAGATTACATTCCAGAAATCTTCAGCACCAACAAATTCATTTCATACCCAAAGTTTAGGAACAGCTTGTTATCGTCGCGGAATATACTATAGGCTGTTCAGGATGAACGGAACATTTTTAAAGCCCTCTTAGAGTCTACTTTTGACCCGATTTTGTATCCTTCCGCTATATATAAGACTAACATTATTATCAACCGTCTCACTTAAATCGTGCGCATTCAAACTAAATATGTTGAAAATATGCAAATTCGAGCTCTTACGTGTATAAAAAAGAAACCATGACTTAACCGGCCTAAATTTACAATTATACTCTCAATAAAACTTGGGGTTTTTAAAACTATTTCTACAGATTCACCGCAAAATTACTATAGTGCTGGCGGCTCGTCTTCCTTCGCATGACCCGCTGGCACGGCCCGGTCGGCGGCAGCTGATAATAGTGACGGCCCAGCAGTGTACTAACTGTTACAAAAATATCGAGCGCGCATTGGCAAACACGCTACTGATGATACGGAGACGAATGTTTTTTAGCGTGGCATCAGGTTGCGGCTACCTGGGTGGAGCATACATTGCTGTGAACAGTCTTTACATTCGTTTAACTTAAAATCCATACATTTATTGGCTTTCAGGTAATGTGAAGGAGTGAAACCAAAATAATTTCCTAGAATTTTTAAAAATAATTTTTTTTAGAGTATGCTGCTACCAGAAATAAGTAAACAAAGATCGCATATAATATAAATGTTATACAACATGTAAAATAACCATAAACACAAATACAAAACAAATTAATAAAACCATGGACGTAAGCAGGTTCGACGGAAGTGAAAAAAATGTTTAAGTATTCTCGAGGATTGTGTCTTGAAGTTGCAATAATATTTTGAATATTGTCATGAGGTGTTTCGGAGAACTTTATCGCTCTAGTGATGCGTATTCTTCACGTTACTGTATACAATCCTGTTTCGAGGTAGGTGGCACGCACTTCTAACACAGTAGAACGTTCGCAAGTTACTTCAAAACCAAGTTCCAAAGTTGAAGCACGAAGGTTCTGGACGTATGAGTGTACGAACTTTTAGTCTGTTGAACACGAAGTTGAAACCTGTTTGAAATTCTTCTTTTAACTTGAATGTGTCAAATTTCTGTGAATTCTGCTGGTTCGCTTGGTCGTAGACACTAAAACCACCCAATTTAGTTCGCCGCATTACACTGGTTGAAACGTAACTTACTGATGCTGGGCCGAGCATTACTGCAGCTAGGCAGTTAATTCACTAAAATATAGAGATTTGAAACCCAAATTAAGAGTAGCAGTTGCGTTGCTACACTTAGGTATTTCCACAACTGTATTCAGTGACCCTTAACATATCTTAAAACTTGGTAAAGGAATGTAAACTCAACAGGATCCTTCACTCTAAATAAACATGGAAAATATGACAGCAGAAATTAAAAAAATAACTTTGAAATATGGTTTTAAGAATGTACTAAACAGTTTGGATCACTTAAAATTCGTACTTACGAGGGGCAGTACCGCGGTTTTGTCATATATATAATGTTCATGAAGTTGTTGGTTTCGTACATGAAATTTTGTAATATGAATTATAAAAAAAAAATTTGCTTCTTTTTAATGTTTGCGCACGTCTTGAAATAAAAGACACGTTTATTATGTTCAAAGCATCGCAGTCACCGATTAGTTAACAAATAAGTAACTATATAGAACAAAAATGTTAAATTCATTATTTCAAAGTACATTGGAGCAGTATCGAAACAGAAGAGGGAAGTGCTGCAAAATACTACTGTAGTCAATTAAAAAGAGTTAAGTGAGCTAAATGCACTGGTAATACCATGCATAAATTATATAAATAGATTTCGACAAAATAAAAGCAGAAATAATGTGCATAGAACATACGAAATATTACAAAATAATTTTCTCTTTACATGACTGATAAAAATTATTACAAGAGGTCTCTAACAGTAAATTGTAAGTGAAAGATTTTTAAAAAGAGGTTATATATTATTTATGTAGGGAAGTCAGCGATGACATGCTATAAAAAAGCCATATAAATAACTCTCGTTAATAAATTAGTAGCACATAGTAGCATTTCAAAATATTATACTTATAAAAGTTCAGCACGAAATATTTAATTTTAAATATGCGACATTTTAGCAAAAAAAAAAAAAAAAGTGAACTGAGACATTAAAAAGAATTATACAGTTTTTCTGGATGCGATCTCATTGCACGTTTGTCATAGTGCTGTTACCGAATGCACTATCGACTTTAAGGCGAGCAGTATGTATTGAATTGTAATTAAAACATGGCAGCCACAAGAAAAGCTCCGAGCTGAGGTCAGTTCCCTTAGAGCCGAAATCTGGCGAATAGCTTCGGCGGACGAAATTTATGGAAGCGGACTAAAAAGAAGAATTCCGGAGAAGCGTGACACAAAATACGACGAGAGTCTTCGCAAGAAGCTAGACGCGCAAGAGTTCGATTTCGAAGTTTATGCCTGCGATTTAATAAAAGAAGAACGGAAGGGCTAAGACAGGCTGCGTGTCCTTACGAGATGCACGAATTCGTGAGGACGCCGGAATAAAGCTGCTAGCGACCGACCGATATGGCGAATGACAAATGTTCGCCGAATTCCCCGGGATTAGGGAGCGGGCCGCATTTCGCTGTAAATAACGGCGAGACGCTCAAAGGGACGGCGCGGCGGGTAAAGTCGGCCCGGAATGCAATAACGAGACGACGGTCTCGGGGTAGCGAATGCTGGGGCATCTTTTAAAGCTGCGGAAGCTCCTTGCCTGCCTGCTGCCTGCACGCGCGGTAAATATACACGGAGACGGGGGAAAATTCCCCAGGCATTTCAATCACATTAATAAACACAAACTTGTATACAACCATACAAAGCATCATTTTGTGCAGGGATGTCGTTACCTTTTTTTTTTCTTTCAAAAAGTGCATCAAGACAACCTAATCGCCGTTCTTACATTACTCTGAGGTCGGTAGAAAAGGCGTGGCGCTGTAAACGGGTGGCTTGCCAACAATACAATCTGTTGGTCATGTATACATACACATATATATATATTTTTTTTTTATTCGTAAATAGTTACTGTCCTGTTTTTTTTTTTACTCTACTCCCTCTTGGAATTTCCTAGTGTTGTATACATATTTATTTTCTCGTCCATAGATTACTTGTCCTTTTTAAAGTATTTTTTTTTCGTGTTCAGTCTTATTTTCCCATGACAGACGTCTGCATCGCAAAGGCGAATGTCCAAACATCTCCATCTAGTAAGACAATCCCAATTAGAAAATCCTCTCGAAATTCAGTAACTCACTTTCATTCAGAACTCTGCATGAAATCCTTCCCGTGATAATGCATTAAAACAAAAATAACTGAAATAATTATTTGTTATAAACACAATGCTCCCCGATCTCAAAGAAAAATGCTTTACTCACATAAACTACTGAATAAACATGGATATGAAATTCAGCAGAGGAACAGAAGTTTGCAAATTCCTTTAATGTATTATAGCCTTTCTTAATACGCTCATCATATATTACAGGAAAACTGTATAAGTGGCATAATTTCAAGCCATCTTCTTTCATCTTCAGTAACCGGTGCGAATGCTTTGATGCAACCAACGGCAATGGATACGGTTCCGTTTGGCCACATTATAGTGTATGTTAAGCTAATACGTTGAATTGCTCGAGTTAAAAAGCGTGAACAAAATACAGCCTCTACGGGCATTTTAAAGACAAACACATATCGTCACCTCCAATATATAAATTAAAATTTTTTTTATTGGAATATATATATTTTGGAGTGATTTTAGTTAACACGTTTTTAGATATGCCTGACGTCTGTTCAATTATAAAATAGGGGATTTAAATAACGTCACGCCAGAAAAACCATAAAAAAAAAAAAAAATCAAAATCGTAAACATATCCACAAGCTTCTCTACATTATAAATGTGAGCAAGGAGAGGTTGTTGTACATAAACGCTACACATGCCAAGAGCTGACTTAAAACAAACACCCTAGATGAAAACCCCTCATGCACGATGCACGAAATATAACACCTAAACAGTTAATCCTTCCTACTTTGCGGCCGTCAAACCAACGCAGAAACAAAGGGGAAAAAAACCCTTTCGGGAAGTTTCCCTGACAGATTTGATGAAAACTAAACTTTACAGCAGATGTAGCCACTGATATAATAAAATACTTTTTTTTTTCCGCATTACATTTGGAACTCCTAAAGAAGAGGTGTGTTGCCAAAATTTAATTCTTATGTTTGACGAATAATAACACGTAGAAATAAGTAACAAAAATGAACACAAAAATGATTTAACTTTTTAATTTGAAATATATATTCTTATTGTGATACAGACACGTCAAAAAGTAATGACACCAGTTAGAAAAAATACGTTTTAATTTGTACACATTATTTTTGTGCATCTTTCATACCCACTTTAAGTAATTGATTTTAGCGAATTTTTTCATGAAATATATATATATTTTATACAAAATTCATTATTCACCACGTAACAATCACTACGAAACTCACTACAGATCACTGAATAATTCAATGAACAATGTCAACATTATTTTCATCTCTATGATAATTGTACACTGCAAAATTTTTTTCTCTAAATGTTATGAGTACAGCCATCAAACTCAAAATTAATTAATTAGACAACAACAAAATGAGAAAAACAGCACTGGTAAGAATACCATCAGTATTGTTGTTTACTGCTTTGGCTTAATTATTCACTCCTGAGGCAAATTGATAACGAAGGCAACAGAAATGTTGACAAGTCCCAAAATGAAATGACATTCTCCACTAATTTATTCTCCTCCAAGGTAATTGCATTTCTACGAAACAGTCACAAGGAGCGGCGAAAAGTGTTTGAAACTGTCGAGATGAAATCAGGAAAAAAAGTTTAGTTGTCGGGAGAGGAGTCGTTTAAGGGAGGAAGAAGCAACTATTACATTCTGATGTCGCAAAATGTCGAAATTATGGAAATAAAAATAATTACTCTGCAAGATGAAATAGATTTTTTAATCATTCTAAGTATACTTATTTATTTGTCCTTTGACAGTCTTTTTAATCGAGCGACTACTTTACCAAGAATTCTACGAAAGACAAGCTGTAGCAGGTGCGAACAATATTCCATATATAGTGTTGTGAAAGAAACACCAATGTGATTTATAACTAAACTTTGTGTGCATTAAACCTGCATTGATACTAATAATGATAGGATACGATTTCTGTAATTTCAGGAGTAGTTACAACAAAAATTAATTTAAAAATTATTTTAACATGTACGAAGACATATTTCTTTGTGTGGATTGGCCTTCGTAATATCCTTCCAAAATATTAATAATACTACTCTTATTTGAACAGAAGCGACTGAAAATGTTGTCTAAAACAAATATGTTTTACGTACTTAAAATAAAATACAACACTTATACACTACAAAAAAAAATTGTTAGTGTCTACAAAAACTGTTTGGTTGAAATTTTGTTGTTGGTAAAAACCAGATTGTGATGCCCAATAACACGTACATTGACTAGTACCAAAGCTATTTAACGCTCAGTAACATATTTGTTTATTGAAAAAAAAAGTTTATTAGGTGCCACGAAATATTTAGTTGGCAGAAACAGCATTCATGTTATCCACAGTAAAACATTTTGCTGCGACTGCAAAACTACATTCGTTATATTCTGCGCATGCGCTCTGGCATATTCGAAGTGGCCACCTTCTATCTGGCCACGACGCCATATTTGTCTGTGTTCGGTTCTTTGCATCAGGTCACGAAATAATTCATGAGAGACATTCAAGTACTTATGCACGGATTATATAATTCCTTTATTCCAAGTAAGTAAATGTTACACGTAAAAGATTTCAATAAAATTTACTTTCCATGAGGTGAAGTGTACAAGCCTTTTCGTGTGTGCCACTTATTAGATTTCTGGTATATACATGCCGTAGACAACGCTTTAACGTCGAGCAAGGTGGCGTAATGGTAACACACTGAGCTCGCTGTTGAGAGTACAAGGTTCAAATTCCACTCATGACAACTTTTAATGTAGTGTTAATTGTTATTAGACCATACTTACCTACAAAAGCCCTCAACCCGCAAAACCCATTTGTAAACCTCACTAGCACATATTACTGCTATCATAGTAACATTTTGACTGCGAATAACGAGCACATTATTGCCTACAAACACACTGAATTTATTGGTGACCACAAACGTCTTTTTGTGGTTTACACTAAATATTGGAAATTAAAAAAAAATTATTTTGTTGACATCACAAAATCTTTTGTCATGTCTGTATCGACAAAGGAATTTTGTGGTCGTTACAAAACCTTTTTTTCCGGGCATGGTTAGATATTTTGACAGCCCTTGTCTCCACGGCTCCAGACCAGAAAAAAACGCCGTGTGTGTGAAGAGTTTCAAGACTCCTTAAAATATCCGTAGTCACGCAGAGCTTTATTTAACACACCTGTGGTAAACCCGAAGTCATAAATCTGTTACAGGTTTATCATTAATGTGTTACAGATTTAAGCCATTAGTGCCGAACAAGTAAGAGCACAGCTGAAGTTGAAATTACCACGGACGTGAATCAGAAATGGTAAAATTTTGTTGCATGTAAAGCAATGAAGGCGAGAAGAAAGCACGAGGTCGAATTAAAATCACGATATATTGTTTGGCAACTCGAGTAAGTAAAGAAAAGTGGCACCTGTGCAGTAATTTCGGCACAATACTGTTTACTAGTAATCCAACAAATTTAATGGGAATAAGTCTTACCTTTGATGTCAAAAAATAATGAGACACCTGTAGTAGACATTTTGTAGACCCGTATGGGTTTCAAAGAAAAAACCCCCAAAACGAAATTTTTTCCGATTTAATGTTACTTTGCAAAGAAGACAATATTACAAACAATATGTTTACTGTATCAGAGCATAATATAAGAAAACGACATTTGACAAACTAATATGTAATGGAATTTGCATGGTTAAAAAAAAAATTCGTGGACGGCGCATAAAAGTACTGATGTGATCCATTTCCTCATGGACGCTCATTAAATACTTCAGAAATACTGCAAAGAACACCACCGAGGTCTCAGTCATACAGTTCACACAGTCTCTAGGATAAGAAGATATTCGGCACTCAAGAGACAAAGTGATGAAGTTTACATAAAATAACATACAAAATGCACACAATTTAACTTCCAGTTACTGCATTTTATATCAACATGTACAAAGAACACAGGTATAAACATTCTCCGACAATAAAAAAAACAGTGACAAATATGTCTCTTATATTATATAGGATAGGACATTTGTTTTACTCCAAATATCCTTAAACGTCCAAAAATAATCACAAAGAGCTGAAATTCGGTATGGACCAACATTAAACTTTATAACTGCACGTTTGAAACAAACTGAGCACCATTACATATCGCACTACAGTATTTCTGTAACAGTGTTCTAATCGTTTTTTTGTGTTGAATATCATAGCAGAGAGATATCAAATTCATTAAAAAGTGAACGGCATTTTTTCTTAAATATTTAGGAAAAGACACTGGCCATTCGAATAAAGGTGAACATGATAACACACTTTTTTTTTTCAATTGTACTGAGAGTGTATCACACCGATCGAAATTCGCGCCAACATATAAGTTTGTTCAAAATAGAGAAATTTCCAGAAATGTTGATAATTCTAATGAAAATAACATTTGACTACAAAGTACAATAACAGGCGGGATAAGGAACCATTGTTTCCACTTTTAAAGCACTTTTGTAAATAATGAGCAAAAAAATACAGGTTAGCTCAAGACAACGTACAATAGGAACCAACATATCTTGCTTAGCACGCGCACGAAAATAAAAAATTTTGAAGGACGACATAAAAAGCAAATTATCAGAATCAAATAAGAGGAGTAAAAGGTAGTACACATTAATCCAAATGGTTGGGGTACCAGTAGCTAAACAAGATTACTGCAAAAAGGGAAGAAAATGAAACAATTTTTACGAAAACCGATTAAAAAGTAATACTGTTACCATTTTCCGAAATTACTTAAAAAAAAAATTACGATTAACGTCACAACTTTTGTTTCCTTGTGACGCGAAGAGACGCCAGTGCAGAGCCTTGCGCGCAAAGGCGATGAGGCATTTAGTGTTCGTGCCGGGGTTTTAGTTCTACAAGAAGCAAAAAAACACAAAATACATACATGTAGGCGCGGCCCATGATGCTGTTCAAGAGCTTGGCTTTTCTAGATTTTCTGCATATATTATAGTTGTCTGACACTAAGTCAATAACTTAATTAAAAAACCAAATAACATTCATCATATTTTTTGCATAAATATGATAATTTTAATTAAAATTCCTGTTTCTTACGAATTTAAAAAAGTTATTTAAACATAAAGTTAGGTTTCTGCTCAATTTTTTTTTTAAGTCACAGAAACTCTTCGTCATAATTTCTAAGAAATGCAATACTTTGTGCACCTGGAGTGAGGGTTGCACTACTGGCACTGCCGTCTCTAATGACCTTGCTGCCGAAGTGACCTGAAGCCCTACCAACCAACCAACCTACCTACCAAACTTAAAATTTGACTTAATTTAGAACAGGAATACTGACGAGCGGCAAGACAAATTTACAAGAAATCTAGTTCATGACATTCTAATAACATGATCAATATTTTGAGTTCCATCACAACTTATTAATTTTGTGTAACGTTGAGATTTGTACGAAAAAATGAATAAATTTTAAAACCATATATTTCGTTTTTGGGAATATTACTTCATATCACAAACGGAAAAGGGTGTAATATGCTAGAAAATTAGAAAGTATTTTTAGACTCTTGAACGCCCTTAAAATATTCTTTCTACATAAATGTTGGGTTACTCAAATGTCAGCTCTTCGTGATAACTGTCTGGCCACACAACCCCCGAGGACAAGGTCGGGGGCGGCTTTACCTCCTCGAAGACGAGCAGGTGCAGACGAAGGTGGAAGTTGAGGTGCAGGAAGCGGGCGTCCTCGAGGGAGCGGCGTCGCGGCGCCCCGCCCCCTGCGCCCCGAGGGGGCCGGAGCCCCTGCCGCGTCCTCTCGCCGCCCGTCCGTATGGCGGCGTGGGCGGCGGGGTCCTCGGCGTCGCTTCCCGGCCGGCAGGGGGCGGCGTCAGCTCATCGCGCCGGCGGCGGCGNTCCGGCGGCAGCAGAGCAGCATCCGCGCGAGGGCGGCGTCGGGGCCCAGTGCCGTCTCTTCGCCTCGGCAGCACCTGGCAAGGGGGCTTCACGCGTCCGTTCCCTCTGGTCAGGAATGCGGGTGGCGACGCCCGCTTCACAAACTGTCCAGTCGTCTAAGTCCGGAGGCCTCCCTCTCCACTGGATGTCGATATAGAGGGAATGAGTCGAAAGTATATCAGCTAACTAGTCAATTAGTTAGTGACGCTATATAATTGCAGATATATACAGTAGAATATATTCCTGGAAGTGTGGGGGGATGGGAGGACCGCAGGTTATCCGTGCCACGCCCACAGCTACTCCAGACTACATGGAAATATACGTATTAGAATAATAACAGTAAAATAATACTCTTATACCTCCGCCCAGAAAAGGTCACATGTGTGGGGGTGATGAGAAGGTGTGTAAGGCCTTTCGTTGGCCACGAAAAAAAAAACAACCTATATCCGCGCCACGCAGTAGCCAAATGTCATTACCTAGGGGAACACTTACAAGATCCAAACCAACGTGCAAGTGGAATTACGAAACTAATCCAGGATGCACGCAAGGATCCATTAAGAATATCGGGACCTGGCGTCCCGCTTAATCGACGGTGTGATGACGAACTGGATGGAATGCATGATCGACGCTACGCTGAAGGAGGGAGTCGAGGCGTGAAGTGAAGCCGCTCTGGGTGCGTAATGGGAGTCGAAGAGGGTCGCCTCCCCCCCCCCGGCTTCACAAATTAAAACGGCTTAACAAGCCTGGCTACGCACAACGTCTCACTATCTCTCTCTCCCGCGAAGGAGGGGAGACACACACGTCCAGTGGCGAAGAAGTGGAAGGCTCGAGGGTAATTTACCGAGGCAAGAGGGAGCCCCCTCCACACGGTAATAAGGAGGAGGGGGGGTGAAGCTCTCGGCGGCTCAGCTATCCAATTAACATACATTGACGGCCACTCGAGGAAAGAGAAGGCGGGGCAAGAGAGGGAGCATGGAGTTTCTTGACTTGCCGAGATCTGGACCCCGACACCCGTTCCATCAAACTTATCTCGCGCGGGGAATAACTTGGAATGAAGAGGTATGTGTCAACACGTCCACGGAACGGAAATTATTATCCTGCAGATGGCTAACGTAAGCTTCAGTACAAGCACTACATGACGACGTACGCTTAATTTCTAGCTCTGGCGTTAAAATTAGATAAAGTTGACTCAAAGGTTAACTAAGAACCTTAAAAAAATTATTAATAAAAAAAATATTCCAGACTAACTGCGTGCATATTAAAGTAAAAGCGGACACACACATCTATCGTAACGTTGGCATAATACAGGAGGAAAAAAAACGTTGTTGGTTGTCTTAACGTGTAATTAAAAAGTGTGATTTTCCCAAGTGACGCCCCTTAAAACTAGTTACCTTTCTGTAAGCTATAAATCGGACTGCGTAATAAATTTTAGCCAACCAAAACCTCACAAATTAAAGATGTCAGCAGCAATGTATATCACATAAAAAGAATCAGAAGCTGANATTTTAGCCAACCAAAACCTCACAAATTAAAGATGTCAGCAGCAATGTATATCACATAAAAAGAATCAGAAGCTGGATATGTAAATCTCAAAACAAGTTCCGACAGATCAACATGATAATGAACGACACATGCCTGTTCTTCGAAAAATGTTCAATGTGAACACTTACTTTATTTTACATTATAGGTTTACAAAATGGGTCTAAAGCAAGTTTGAGAACCAGTCGCACCACGTTAAGCTACTCAGGTTTGAATAGCCGCGCTATGATGCTCCTACGCTCCAACTGCCTTCTCTTGAACTGAGCACGCGTATAGTGGCTTCGCGTTTAAGTGAACACTTTTCTAAGCCATTCTTAGTTCATTTCTTTCTGCCCACAACATATCCTTCCGCTATAGGTAAAAATTACCACTGTAAAGAACCTGATTGCTGGTGTCCATCCGTAGAGAATGTGACACTGTAATGTCATCAGAAATACAAAAATATAGTACCATAAAGCATATTCTTTCTCTAATATGTACAAAGCAATACAGAGCCAGTTTCAGTGGTTACTAATTTAAACAAGAAACTTATACAGTACTTTAAAACACGGAACTAAATTTCCTAATTTATTGCCAATACACGCACGACAATCAATGTTCGCATTAAAAATACAAGGAGATAAGTGCGGGGAGTTTTAAGAGTGGATTTCAAAAGTGCTTCATGACGCATTAATCCGCAATAGGATACAGTTCCACAAATAAGCTTGGGTAAGCGCACGGGATCTGCTTTCAACGAGTAGTGTCGAGAAGAAAAAAAAAAAGGCCTGAACGTCCAGATAACACGAAACTCATAACTTGAGGACAATGCTAATCACAAACACAACTGCCCTTTTCACTAGGCCAGGAAACACTGTGACTACCATCCTTATTCTAAACGCATTGAGACTGTTTCTGACAATGGCGAAACCACCAAGTAACTTAAAATACAGATGTAATTTTTTTTCTTAATAATAAAAATTGCTGCACCTAGTCACACACACTGAAATCACGCCAGTTTCAAAGAAAGGCTGGCTTATTGACAGCAGAAATAACAGGTCACGTACTACAGAACTTAAGTTTGAGGTCTTGGTATTTAAGATTAACACTAAACGAAGGGAGAGCTAGTACTTTTTCACGTTCACTGCATTGTTTGAAAATATACATACATAATGTATACACACATCTACACACGCGAAATATGACGTAAGCCAAACCTAATTTTGAAGAACAACTGCTTAGTTTATCAACAAAAAAATTTATGAACACACAGAAAATTTCAACAGGAAATACGAAATGTGTAAAACAATGCATTTGGTTGAGCATCTCGATACCAACAAAATTTTGACGAACAATGGATTGGTGTCACCAACAACTTTTTCAGTGGTCTTTATACCTACCTGGTTTACCACCGCCAGGAATTTCTATAAGGTCGCCACAGAAGAAGACAAGAAAAAAGTTTCGGCGTCCACTTATTTCTCTAGACGTGCAATACATAGGAGAGGTGCGCAGATACGAGGTTGGCAGCAGTAAAAGTTGGAAAACCAGGAGGGGGGCAGGGGGGGAGAGGCAAAATGGACACCATAAAGACTGTCCGGGAGTCTTTGAGTGGAGCACACTTTTTTCCTGGACCAAGGCTGTCCTGTCCTGCTTACTGACGACGTAAATTTTTCACCCCCGCGGCATTTTTACCAAGCAGGAAAAGAGGTGACGACAGATGTCTTGCATACATTCTGTTCCGCATACAATGATAACATAACGCCATTATTCGTTTACGGAAGGTAAATACTGACTATGTGGACAGAAAATGCCTGGTAGTAAATGTTCCTTGATTTGACTGTTTATAAAAGACGCCTTCTGCGTTACAAATACGAATATCCTTTTTTGAGGAATTATTAATTAAACACTTGCGAGTAACGGATGCACAGTTGTTTTACTGCCTTCCTCTAATTTGTTTAGTGTAGGAAGCCTACATTTCCCTGTTGGTCTTCCGGGAAGGATGCTTCGCCATCTCTTGCCCAGGGAGTAAACAGTTCCCTAGAGCGCAGTTACCCTGGCGGGAAAAATCAACGGGAGTAAAAACGCGCCCTTACAATGGTTCTCATTTGCTGACAGAAAGCCAGCGGTGAGCGGCACGTGAGCAGCNGGGGGGGCGGTGATGCACAGTTGAGCAACGAAAATTGCCACGCGTGCCAACCAGTCTCATTTCTCACTCAATATTCCCTTTGGAATTTCACACAAACAATGGCTGTGGCCAAGCCACGTTTATGCTACTCGTAATCGCCGAATTTGTCCATTGGTCGAAATTTTCTCTCACAACGCGGCGTGGGTGATGTAAACTTCCACAGCGCGTTCTCTGCAATTATTCCGGCCACTGAGCATTTCAAAATACCCACCACGCGTTGTGGCAATTGCACTTTGCTCAATAGCAGACACAATATTGCTTTTCGCTTTGTGGCTACTATTACCCACAACATGATCCGAGTGCTTATTCTTGTTGCACACAGTACGAGTTTTTTTCCACGTTTAGGTTAGGTTACGTTGCGTTACGTTACGTGTTAAGTTGGTTTAGGTTCGCCTAGATTGGTTTAGAAATTCACTTCGTTTAGGAAATTACAGCCAGCAAAACGCGTTGATGGTACAACCAGAATACTCAAAACGCGTTGTGGGTAATTTGTAGTGGTCACGGAATGAAAAGCAATATTGCTTCTGCTCGTTGATTTGAGTTTTAATTTACAGGAAATTTTGTAAAATACTTATTTTGAACCACGCACACTTCGTAAACTAGGCCTACTTCACGTAAATTATTGTACTACGGGAGAAAAAAAAATTTAAAAGCCTGTTCTTTCATCTGTCTCGATTTTGTGTGATATTAATAGTTCGTTTTATTTTTGTGATGAACCTTATGTACGGTAAATGTCCGACTTAGCTGCGTATCTGGTAGGTGTTGGGTCGAATCATTCTAAACACCACAGCCATCATAACTGCTTGGACAGTACTGAAGATTTCCTTTAAAGTAATATCAATTACGTGGCAATGAGAAATGATATAGGGACCTAGGCAGGGGTGTAATTGGCAAGCATAACTCGCACCTCAGCGACACGGATCCAATCACAAGTAGGAGTGGAGTGGAAAGGAGTGGCGAGATTTAGGCGGCTCTTAACATCGAGGTATTGAGATTGAGAGCCGATGAGGGTGAAGCGAGGTGAGTATGGTGCAGCGCCAGAATGCAAGGGCGGGGGGAACGAGAGATCCCGAGAAAACCTGCCAACCAGCGGCATCGTCCGGCGCGATTCCCACAAATGCGAAAATCCGGGAGTGACGCCGCTGGGAATCGAACCCGGTGCGCCTAGGTGGGATGCGAGTAGTCTCACCACTACACAACCGCGGCTCCACGAGCGGAAGGAGAGAATGGGAAAGAGCTCGGTACTTTCCACGAGCAAAATACACGGAGGACGTTGCCGGGGTTCGGTGGAATACCACAGTGTTTCCCTTTTTCAGACATCAATTCATTCCGTCGCTTCTGTGTCTTAATGAATACCGTGTCTGTATATGCTATGCACGGTAAAGTGAGCACTTTTGAAAGCCCACTCATTTGGAATAATAGTCAATAAATATATTTTATTTTAGCCTTAGACGTAAACATTGTGTGTATTACTTGCATGGCAATATTTATTTTAAAAAGTGGTTAAAGAATAAATAAAAATAATGGATGAAAGGAAGAAGTAACTAGGGCCTCAAAAATGCTCACTTTACTGTGAACAGCCTACAGGAATGATAGTCGCCCACGGGTCTCTTACATTTTGAGAAGCGAAACCGAGGAAGTTTCCATTAAAATCCCTTCAATAAATTTACGTGTTTCGAAGTTTCCACGTCGGCTGCAAACTATAAAGACCTTTTTTTTTTCTTAATTGCAACACAGGAATGGATACTGCCAACCGTACATTTCACTTCAAATTCGTCACGTCTGTTTCGAAAACAACAATTTTTTTGTAAGTTTCATCAGTAAACGTATATTTTTATTTTGGTACATACAATCCGCAATGTAAGCATAATAAAACATCAAAACAAGCTACATTAGAGGCACGCAACGCGGTATCACGTTGAAATATATTTAGATTCCAGCTCGAGATGACGCCACGCGTCAGGGGTTTCGTGTCTGATATCGACATATTGCCAATGCTGATTGCGTAACAGTTTTAGCGATCGTATTAAAATTTCAACTAGCGTGACATCTAGCGAGCACGCAGTGACTTTCTAGGTTCACTTTTAAAATATTTGCATTATTTGTCACAGACTTAAAACAAAAATATTTTTAAATATAAAAAATAATAACTCGACAGGGGCGTATTTTCTATTAAAGTAAAAAAAAAAAGGGATATTCAAGGAAGAGACGACGACGAACGGTAACCCCACGTTACACACAAGTATTCTTCCTGAGTTTGATTCGCATACAGCCCAGCCCAATATCCCGGATCAACACGATAAGCCTTGACAGAAGCGTGACGCCCACACGGGCTGCTTGGACCTGGTACTGGGAGCTGTGTGTATAGAACTGTGCGCTGTTCTCTCTGGTCCACTGAGATAACGAGCGCTGAAAGGCATTGTGACTAAAAGCACTCCGCTCCGCTTGCGAACGAGGTGCGAAGAAAGAGCTCTACAATAATAGACCAGCACAATTCGCGTCGTTTTGTGAGAACGGAAATGTAGTTCGTACTCGGCTAATTCCACACTTCTAAAAATCCGGTTCAATTTTCTCATCTGCTAATTCTATATCCTTCCAAAAAATCAACACGGCCACGTATCTAATGATTGGTACCCACGCATCGATCAAGTGTGGCAGAGACATTGTTAGAAATATATATATATATATATATGTTAAAATTTTACGGCAATTCTTGCTTTGAACGTGCACAAAAAAAAACTTCAAATTCAATTTCCATCAACTTTAATCTACACTTTTGATGATTCTTTGTCGAATTTTACTGGCAACATAACTGCAAGTGTTTCAATCAACTTTACCAAGCGAGATGGCGCAATAGTAAACATTTGAAGCCGCATTCGCGAGGACTTGAGTTTGAATCTGGCTATCCTGATTTCGGTTTTCCAATGTTTAATGAGATCACTCTAGGAGAATGCTGGGATGGCGCAATTACGGACAGGTCTATGCTTGAAAAGTTTCTTACGCAAGTCTTTTATTAACAGTGTACGAGTTATCAACACTTTCTTGTATTCTTAATGTTTGGAGAGTAATTACTGAGGAAAATCTTCCTTTATCTGACGTCAGATTTATTTTCATCCGACTGGTTACACACAGTGGCGTAGTCAAAATTTTCACAATGGTGGTTAAAAAAGGGGGTGGGGGAGGGTTACGCTGACTGAAGAGAAGGGAGGGACGTTACACCGCCATTAGATGTGCTGACACAAGTGTTCATTAAAACATATTCTAGGAGAAAAATTACCTCACAGTATAATAAAATGTTACATAGTTAACAGCAATTACATATTTTATCATAATTTAAGACTTATAAATAATTTTAATACTAATTGTTGACAACCTAAGGTGGGAAGAGGGAGGGTTACAATCCCCAAAACCTTTTCCCCCGTCTTATTACCGGCTACGCCCCTGCACAATATACAACTATGTATTTTGTTGTCGGACGTTGACCTAAACCAGTCATCTAAGAGTCACATAGTGTGCGTGTAATGAAATGAGAACGAGAGACAAAATTGAAAAGAAAGAAAAATTCCATTTCCAGCGCATGCTGTCAAGAAATATCTCGAAATTCGTCACGTCTATATAAAAAAAAAATTCAGAAAGACGTCATGACTCCTGGAGCACAGAGTTATCAACAATAAACAATGCCGAATTTTCCTACTATCAATTTACGTAATACTAGTAGCAAATTCTTTATGTTGTGATTTGGGATTCAGCACTACCCGGGCACAATTGTTTCAAACAAAAACATGTGTATATATATGTTCCGCACATTAACCATAATATATTTGTTTATTACTGACTTGTATAACATTTTATTATTGATAACGCTATGAAAAAACTTGATATTGTGCCAGCTCTTTTGTCTGCCACTAGTATTCTTGTTTGGGTTTAACTCTGTTTGAGGGGAATTTAAGATTTGCATTAATTGTATTGGAGTCCCCAAGTTTACTTAATTTCAGTATTTTTCAATGCTAATTGTGATGCGTGATGTTTGTGATCAAAGCGAATGTGAAGGAAAGACACGGGACCTTTACCGAGTCTCTGTAACTATCAAAGTTTAAAACTTGTTATCTTGCTTCAGGAACTCAAGGAGGTCAATCACAATAATAACTGCGGTAGTAATAACTTTGGTACTTATGTTGTAAAAAAATATATTTATAAATAAATTTTATGCAAATTTTTTTTAATTACAATAATTATAATTTTCATCGCTAAAATGAACGTGCATAAAACAATTATAAAAATAAACATGACATGATAACTCATTTATATTAATGTATACAACCAGAGCGATTGTTATAATAGAATTAGTTGGTTTTTTTTTATTTAATCTGCTTTCTGAAGCATCCTAAATGGAAATACGCCTACATTTTGATTATAAATATAAACTCATTGATTTTTCAAAAGTTTAAATAAATAAATTCTAGCAAAAAATGTTTACAGTGTTACAAAATATGTGCATTCTTCTTTAACATGCAACATAAATCGTACATTTCTCACAAATTCGGTAATGTGTGTACTACTTTTAAATTAGTGCTGCGTTTTGTACGTTCGAATAGAGTGCTCCACTTGATGCTACTCTACTTTTACCTTAAGGGACCCGTCTACCTCGAGTTATTTTTCCACGTNAACCAGAGCGATTGTTATAATAGAATTACTTGGTTTTTTTATTTAATCTGCTCTCTGAAGCATCCTAAATGGAAATACGCCTACATTTTGATTATAAATATAAACTCATTGATTTTTCAAAAGTTTAAATAAATAAATTTTAGCAAAAAATGTTTACAGTGTTACAAAATATGTGCATTCTTCTTTAACATGCAACATAAATCGTACTTTTCTCACAAATTCGGTAATGTGTGTACTACTTTTAAATGAGTGCTGCGTTTTGTACGTTCGAATAGAGTGCTCCACTTGATGCTACTCTACTTTTACCTTAAGGGACCCGCCTACCTCGAGTTATTTTTCCACTTTGAGGCCGAGAAGTGCGGAAGCGATAAGGACGAAACTGTCACGCGCATCAAGTGCGTCATCGCCGCTACGCGCAAGGCTCAGAACTGCTAGCATGTAGTGTTCTCGTCGTGTTGTGTGTGCCTAAGGGACTTCGGGCTGTGACAGTTACCCTCATTTTATTGGTGTAAAGTCGGTATAGCAAAGTCCAATGTAGGGCCCTATACTAGTTGTGCATAAATTCACCCAGAATAATTTAAGCTATATGCTTCAAAAAATGTTTTAGGCCATGTCGAAGAGCTTCAAAATAGTGTTGCAATAAGCGTGATCTGTTGGAACCTGTATTACACCCTAGTCTAAAGTATTATTTCTTCACGTGTGCAAATACACTCTAAAAATAAATCAGTGATTACAATCAGTATAATTATTNTCCGCTTGCGAACGAGGTGCGAAGAAAGAGCTCTACAATAATAGACCAGCACAATTCGCGTCGTTTTGTGAGAACAGAAATGTAGTTCGTACTCGGTTAATTCCACACTTCTAAAAATCCGGTTCAATTTTCTCATCTGCTAATTCTATATCCTTCCAAAAAATCAACACGGCCACGTATCTAATTATTGGTACCCACGCATATATCAAGTGTGGCAGAGACATTGTTAGAAACATATATATATATATATGTAAAAATTTTACGGCAATTCTTGCTTTGAACGTGCACAAAAAAAACTTCAAATTCAATTTCCATCAAATTTAATCTACACTTTTGATGATTCTTTGTCGAATTTTACTGGCAACATAATTGCAAGTGTTTCAATCACCTTTACCAAGCGAGATGGCGCAATAGTAAACATTTGAAGCCGCATTCGCGAGGACTTGAGTTTGAATCTGGCTATCCTGATTTCGGTTTTCCAATGTTTAATGAGATCACTCTAGGAGAATGCTGGGATGGCGCAATTACGGACAGGCCTATGCTTGAAAAGTTTCTTACGCAAGTCTTTTATTAACAGTGTACGAGTTATCAACACTTTCTTGTATTCTTAATGTTTGGAGAGTAATTGCTGAAGAAAATCTTCCTTTATCTGACGGCAGATTTATTTTTATCCGACTGGTTACACACAGTGGCGTAGCCAAAATTTTCACAATTTGGGTTAAAAAAGGGGGTGGGGGAGGGTTACGCTGACTGAAGTGAAGGGAGGAACGCTACACCGCCATTAGAGTTGTTGACACAAGTGTTAATTAAAACATATTCTAGGAGAAAAATTACGTCACAGTATAATAAAATGTTACATAGTTAACAGCAATCACATATTTTATCATAATTTAAGACTTATAAATAATTTTAATTCTAATTGTTGACAACCTAAGGTGGGAAGAGGGAGGGTTACAATCCCCAAAACCTTTTCCCCCGTCTTATTACCGGCTACGCCCCTGCACAATATACAACTATGTATTTTGTTGTCGGACGTTGACCTAAACCAGTCATCTAAGAGTCCCACAGTGTGCGTGTAATAAAATGAGAACGAGAGACAACATTGAAACGAAAGAAAAATTCCAATTCCAGCGCATGCTGTCAAGAAATATCACAAAATTCGTCACGTATATAAAAAAAAAAAATCAGAAAGACGTCATGACCCCTGGAGCACAGAGTTATCAACAATAAACAATGCCAAATTTTCCTCTCTTTAAAATTACTTAATAATAGAAGCAAATTCTTTATGTTGTGATTTGGGATTCAGCACTACCCGGGCACAATTGTTTCAAACAAAAACATGTGTGTATAATTATGTTCCGCACATTACCCATTATATATTTGTTTATTACTGACTTGTATAAAATTTTATTAATGATAACGCTATGAAAAAAATTGATATTGTGCCAGCTCTTTTATATGCCACTAGTGGTATTTATTCTTGTTTGGGTTTAACTCTGTTTGAGGGGAATTTAAGATTTGTATTAATTGTATTGGAGTCCCCAAGTTTACTTAATTTCAGTATTTTTCAATGCTAATTGTGATGTGTGATGTTTGTGATCAAAGCGAATGTCAAGGAAAGGCACGGGAACTTTTACTGAGTGTCTGTAACTATCAAAGTTTAAAACTTGTTATCTTGCTTCAGGAACTCAAGGAGGTCAATCACAATAATAACTGCGGTAGTAATAACTTTGGTACTTATGTTGTAAAAAAATATATTTATAAATACATTTTATGCACATTTATTTTAATTACAATAATTATAATTTTCATCGCTAAAATGTACGTGCATAAAACAATTATAAAAATAAACATGACATAATAACTCATTTATATTAATGTATACAACCAGAGCGATTGTTATAATAGAATTACTTGGTTTTTTTATTTAATCTGCTCTCTGAAGCATCCTAAATGGAAATACGCCTACATTTTGATTATAAATATAAACTCATTGATTTTTCAAAAGTTTAAANCTAAATGGAAATACGCCTACATTTTGATTATAAATATAAACTCATTGATTTTTCAAAAGTTTAAATAAATAAATTTTAGCAAAAAATGTTTACAGTGTTACAAAATATGTGCATTCTTCTTTAACATGCAACATAAATCGTACTTTTCTCACAAATTCGGTAATGTGTGTACTACTTTTAAATGAGTGCTGCGTTTTGTACGTTCGAATAGAGTGCTCCACTTGATGCTACTCTACTTTTACCTTAAGGGACCCGCCTACCTCGAGTTATTTTTCCACTTTGAGGCCGAGAAGTGCGGAAGCGATAAGGACGAAACTGTCACGCGCATCAAGTGCGTCATCGCCGCTACGCGCAAGGCTCAGAACTGCTAGCATGTAGTGTTCTCGTCGTGTTGTGTGTGCCTAAGGGACTTCGGGCTGTGACAGTTACCCTCATTTTATTGGTGTAAAGTCGGTATAGCAAAGTCCAATGTAGGGCCCTATACTAGTTGTGCATAAATTCACCCAGAATAATTTAATCTATATGCTTCAAAAAATGTTTTAGGCCAGTCGAAGAGCTTCAAAATAGTGTTGCAATAAGCGTGATCTGTTGGAACCTGTATTACACCCCAGTCTAAAGTATTATTTCTTCACGTGTGCAAATACACTCTAAAAATAAATCAGTGATTACAATCAGTATAATTATTNAGTCTAAAGTATTATTTCTTCACGTGTGCAAATACACTCTAAAAATAAATCAGTGATTACAATCAGTATAATTATTTTAATGAGCTGTTATCTACTGCCAAATCAGTGGAATGCTACGAGGTTTTACCGCCAGGCCAGTGCAATTAACTAGGAATAAGTAGAAATCACCGTTTAATAAGTGAATATCAGCAACTAAACTGATCAGTAGGATTTTGCTGATTAAAGTAGAGCAGTTCCAACAGATCTGTAGTCAAATTCGCAGGTTCGGAGCAATTTCGACTGTTATGATTTTAGAGTGCAGATTGTACATACGTGAAATGGTTTGTTCCAAAAACGTGTATCACAAACATAGNCGACTGTTATGATTTTAGAGTGCAGATTGTACATACGTGAAATGGTTTGTTCCAAAAACGTGTATCACAAACATAGTGGAACCCAGTTCGCGAGCCAGATAGTCGGCCGTCTTAAAATATAAATCACCACTACATGCAAAACTCGTGCAAAATGGCACTCTCATGCAGTGGCGTGTGGTTAACTGTTGCAAGGCAAGCTGGCGTTGCTCTGTGCTGTATCCTGTTGCTTGCTAGTTTACACTTCCACCGCTGAAAAGCAGCTAGGCAACTGACGCCACAGTATGCACGCAATGGGTCTCTTGTTGCTCGCTTGTTAGTGGTCGGAATGCATTCAGTTTCCCCAGGCAGCACGGTGGTTACTGGCTTCTGCTGCGTGCACCGAGAATGTACAGCAGTGAGCAAGCACCTGCTTGCCTTGCAACGCTTCACCACACGCCACTGCTCTCATGCTCAATCTCATGTGAGAATATCCCGTGACAGGAAGACCTCGTACGAAAGCAGGATATAGAGCAAGTCCCATTTACAGGAAAGTTTTGCACGAAACGAGTGATTCTATTTGGACTTTCTCTGCTAGTCATGTGACGACCTTAATATATGTCGATCAGGGAAGGAGGAGAAAGGCACATAATATAGCTGAGTGACGAGGAATCAGGCAAAAAATTCATTGTGAAGAACTTTAGATGATTTTGATATGGAAATGGAGTGTATTCCAGATAATGCTGTAAAATTGATGGCCGAGTACAAGGAAAACTTTGTTCTATTTAACAGCCACTACTTTAAAACAGCGCGTGTTTATGAGATTAAAAAATTTATGGCTGTTCCGAGGCCATAAACTTTCCTCATGCAAAGATGTATCTTGCTGCAAGTTTGATCTGCGATNAGAAAGGCACATAATATAGCTGAGTGACGAGGAATCAGGCAAAAAATTCATTGTGAAGAACTTTAGATGATTTTGCTATGGAAATGGAATGTATTCCAGATAATGCTGTAAAATTGATGGCCGAGTACAAGGAAAACTTTGTTCTATTTAACAGCCACTACTTTAAAACAGCGCGTGTTTATGAGATTTAAAAATTTATGGCTGTTCCGAGGCCATAAACTTTCCTCATGCAAAGATGTATCTTGCTGCAAGTTTGATCTGCGATNAAAAATTTATGGCTGTTCCGAGGCCATAAACTTTCCTCATGCAAAGATGTATCTTGCTGCAAGTTTGATCTGCGATCTCGTATCTCAAGGGATTGCTCTGACATTCCCGCATGAAATACGCCATGCGAAGTCTCGTAAAAGGATGCACTATGCGTCGTCGTGTAAAAGCAGCTTCAGACGAAGGAAGCGAGAGGTAATGAAGGTGTGAGACGGGCGGGGAGCAGGCGGAGCGGGCTGGGAGTGGCACCGAACAAGGTCTCATTCATCGGCGGGCAGATGGGGCCGCGCCTCTGACGCCGGTAGCGGGCGACGCCCACTCACGGCGCAGCCTGCCCTCACTGATTACGGCCTCGTTCGCACGGCTCATGAATACCAACGCGTCGACAACGTCACCCGGCGAGCACCGCCGGACCAAGCCCTCCGAACTACACCAACTACCAAGTGTATGTGCAGGGCGTTTTCGTGACGATAACTCGAACTTTGAGGGATCATGGAGAAGGACAAAATAAGCGAAATTAGATAGGCGATGTTGAGCTGGAAATGCCCTACTCAAAAGTCATAGGCGAAAAACGCGACGAAGCGAAATTGGAACATCCAGTACATATCGGGGTGGGATCAGGCGAACGCAAGACTGGCGGTGTAAGGAGACGTGGAAGAGGCCACGAACCTGCTACCTACTTGCATACTGCTGTGTACGTTTCGCCAGTGAACAGCGAAGACAGAAATTGAGTACACGGTTGAGGCACTTACCGATATCGTGTTTGTGTACGGGCAAGCAAATGGAAACAGCAGGGAAGTCGAACGGTTGTATCGAGATGTACTCGCATAGGTGGATAGGAAAATGAGGTCCGGATGCGTGGCCAGCACGTTCGCCTGATCTCACCCCGATAGAGTTTTTCCTGTGGGGTCACGTAAAACATCTTATCTACGAGACAGTGGTACTTAATGAAGAAGACCTGCCGGCAAGAATCCTTGCTGCCTGTGATATCAGAACGTCGCCACACTCTAATTTTTTTTTTTTTACTTTTACAAGAAAAATCCTTGGAAACCCAGTTGCCAAGAAAATCCTTCGTAAAATTACAAAGAGTTTTATTGTAAAATCAGCAAAATATTTATTTGTAATGTTACAAATAGCCTTATATTACAACTTACATTATTGAGAAATGCACATAAAATTATTTATTTCTACTAGAAAACAAATGCGACGAATTAATAACAGAGAATAAATAAAAAAATATTTCAGAATGTAATTTACGAAGAAAAAATTACACTTTCGCCAGCACAGACATTAGTACCCACATTCCTTGTATTATCAGCCGGCGCCCTTAACCACAAGACCAACTTGACTTAAGAAAGTAAATCTTACTTAAAAGAATATATATATATAGCCTAAAGTACCAAAAAAAAATTAATGAAGTTATTTGGTTAAGAAGAATATATGCATTTATTTCATTCTAAGTGTTCTTTTGTTGAGTTAAGATATTTGGACGGCTTTTAACGAGTTCTTGAGAGCAGATTTAAGAGTTCTGTGTAGCTAGGAAACATTAACAGATAATGAATAATACGGTCACGTTTGATTTAAATTGTAATTTTATTATGAGTTGTTTTAAGTGTTTTACGCTATTGAACCTTGCAATACATTTCTTTTTGCACGCAACTACACTTTACANATTATGAGTTGTTTTAAGTGTTTTACGCTATTGAACCTTGCAATACATTTCTTTTTGCACGCAACTACACTTTACGTCACCCATAGTTTTTGCACAAACAGCTATATACGGTTTTACGTTGTTGAGTGAGGCGGTAAAACGACTTCGAGCAGGATAGGGGTCAGTATAGTACAAACACTTCTTGAGGTATGTTACAAACAAGGCATTTGTAGTTTTACAAACAAGTAGTTTTACAAGATATATCTTTAAACTGTTACAAGCATTTGTAAAATTACAAACAATTTCTCAGCAAAATTACATATTTTTTTTACAGTGCAGCAATGTTACAGCGAATGCGTCAGAACCTCTTGCGACACTATCATGCCTGCATCGATGCTGGGGTCGCCATTTCGAACATCTCCTGTAAAACTTATTCAGCCTATCAGGGAATGTATAATGTTGTCAATAAAAACAGTACAGGACGTTTCACCTCCACTTCGCCATTTTTTTCGCCTAAAATGTTTGACCAAGAAATTTCTGGCCCACCATTCCCTATTTAATTTCGCTTATTTTGTCCTCCATCATCCCTCGCAGTTTTACTTATCATCACCAAAACGCCCTGTATACACTATTAGCAGCGATCAACTGCCATCAAGGCGAACAGGGTTAGACTCCCGGCGGGGTCGCACCCGGATTTTTGCATGTGGTGATCGTGCCGGACGATGCTGCTGGTAGGACGGTTTCCTAGGCATCTCCCGTTTCGTCCGCCCTTGTATCCCGGCGCCGCTCCAAGCTCACATCGCTTCACCCCCACAGTCTCTCAGGACCACGTTAGTAGTCCGGACAAATTTTCTGTACACTCGTTACTTTGGAACAAATTCGCCACAAGAATTGGCAAAAGATTAGAAGAGTACGATAAAACCGTTTCTCTGGTTTAAAGTGATGACCCATAAAGGGGTACTCAGGTAAAGGCTTCACAAAAAGTAAGTCGGACTATCTCTGATTGGCGAGGAGGACAGGTTTTAAGAGAAAACCGGTAGATAAACCGAGTAACGGCATCAAGAAATGTGAATGGCCCGAAGAGACCAAGAGGAGAAAGTGCCGTGCACTGTCTTACTCATCCGAGTACAGTTGCAGTGCGGGAGGATGGAGGGTGTGCTGGCCTTCGGGCCTTAAAACCTGTACATTCGTAAGTTTGCGCGTTTACGCGTATCTCAGCAAATAAATGTCCTGGCAATAGCACTTTTTGCCAGAAAACATATTTAAAAAAAATTATTATACAAGCGCGTATAGTTTTGTTTTTATAATATTTAAGTTTGTTCTAAGAGAAAACAAATCGTGAAAATGGTCGAAATCGCATTTCTAGATCTTTCCTACGCAGTTTCCTCGATAGCGAGGAGAAAAATAAAACGGTACTGCCGTAGTTTAGTCTATGGGCTTTCAATGCGTGTAATAAAATCCAACTGTTACAGATGTCATTTGCACAGCGAAGCGGAACAGCGGACGCACTCTACGCAGGTTCAGCGACTTGCGCGTAGGGGCGACGGCGAGCTGGTCGCGCGTGTTGTTGTCGCCCGTATCGCCGTGCCTCGAAAGCAAAAGAAAAATATATCTCGGGGCCNTCGCCGTGCCTCGAAAGCAAAAGAAAAATATATCTCGGGGCCATGTACTCTAAAGGCTGTTGCCTGGTTTGGAAGCAGTGAGAATTTGGTATGGGGAAATACATGTTAATGTAATTGGTTTTTTTTTTTTTGGCGTTCCTGTTAAGATAGATATGTACCACCCGGGACTTTTTTGAGCATAAAAATATGCGCTTCATTACTATCAAAGCCTTTTGTAACATTAATGTATAATCTGTTTCCTGGAAAAATCAGAAAACTAAATAATAAAATAAACAATTACTGAAAAATTAATTGCTATATTTGCCTCGAACAAAGCTTGAGCTCACACTTAGGTTTTCGTGTCAAATTTATATCTTCAAAATTTGCTTCAAAACACTGAATTTCATTAACATGTATTTCCCTATACTAGATTCTCACTACTTTCAAACCAGGCAACTGCTTAAGAGCCGCCTAAATTTCTCCACCCGACACTCCTTAGTCGCGGCGCGCGTCACACGATTCTTGCTCATCTCTGGCGGCGAATACACACGTGCCGCTACTCATGAGTACGGGAAGGGAATAAATAAGCACAAAGAAGCGAAATGGCGTGTCGGGGTCCCTTGATGTAAGCCGCTGGTTGGCCACGCGAAGCTGTGGAAGCGGGTTTGTGTACGATCGGCTATATCTCACGTTATGGAACATTCCCTACCGGTCGAGCTGCAGTCCAGCAAGTTAATCTCGAGGAGATGATTGGTGAACCCAACGTTCGGTGAGGCCATTTTACTGGCATGTGTTGCCGGAGCCCGCAGTACACCCCATCATTTCACCTCTGTAGTCTTAGGTTCTTCTGCGGTATCGGAGAAGAGACGAGGAATGTCTCAAAGTCATTTGAGCAGAAGCTTTTAACTCTTTACGACGGCGGGCGTGACAGAATCATGTCTAGGCCAGTCCAAAGGGGAAGAAAATAATGGAGGCAGCTGGCGAACAAGACGCCGTGCCGAACACACAAGAGTACTGTGGAGTTAGGCGTGTGGCCAGACAATGACGCGAATTTTGCATATCGTCATGCTTGTTACCAAACTTGGCAGCTCAAAAAAAAAACGGTTTGAATATTTTTTAACTATTAAATATATATAAATAAACAAACAAATAAAATAAAAATTCACGAGGAACGAATCCTTTAACTTCACTCCCATATTTCCCCAATGCGTTTAATAACGTTCGCAAATAAATGGCAACTTTTTTCTTCCTTTTGTAAAACTATGGCGTTAGTAGGTATGCCTATCAGCATGACGACATATATACTTATTAAACAATACTGAGACCTAATGTTACTTGGCCAAGGGTAAAACTGGCTACCCAAGGAAGACACGTCCAATTGACGAACATCTGAGGCAATGTGACGTATAGAGGAATGTGACGTATAGTCTGAGGTCCTCTCACCGGCTCTTTGACCCTGCGCGGAATGAAAATGCATGGAGAGCAGGGGCAAAGAGCTGGCGAGCGAACTGTATATTGATCTCTCGAGAATATTTTCAGTCCCATCTTACTGACAACACTGCACGCTCAATACGAGTCAGCTATGAGATATTTGTCTCAACATACTTCGTGGACGTTAGCAGCAGAACAACGATCCAATCGCGGATAATTCAATTAGGAAGCAATCCGAAACAGTTTTGGGTAAATACCAGCACGCAGTAAAAATTTATTACGTTCAAATATTTTCATCTTTAGAGTGGAAGAACCGAAAGTATATCAGCCAAACATTTCGAGGCTCGGAGGCTTTGTAAAAATAAACAACATTTATTTTCGTTTCTACAAATAATTTTAGTGGTATGAGGAGGAATTCGATAACTTCTGGACTACTAATGTTTATACTCGCCATCGACACTTAGCTAACTGCTGTATTTAAACAAAAATATCCGTAAATTTTTCTTCAATCAACAAAACTCTCAGTGACCCATCTTATTTTGAGTACTGCCACCTTCTAAACTTTGACAAATGACTATTTACGCGGGGCATACAACTGAATCAAGCGGGATTTAATCATGGCCCATAGGGGAGTCTGATGTTTGAGTTAATCTACACAAATAAGTTCAAGAAATTTTTGAAAAATACTGTAACCGTAACAGAAGTATTCCGGATTCCACAGGCACTCCATCCAGACCACTGCTTTTATTTTCTTTGTTCGCGCAGTCACATCATCTCTGCGTTACCATTGAAGGGGAGGAAATTAACTACAGGCATTGAGTCTCTCGTGCATCGAATACTATTCAATGCTTGAGCTCAACAAGTAATTCATATTGTTCTTATAAAAGTTTTGGAAATGCTACGGTCAGTAATCTATCTAACAGACACTACAACGTCTACATGGATTTATCGATGAGGTTCGAGCCACGCCACTGCAAAACTATGTTCGAAGTGATGTTTTAGTTCAGAAATCCGTACCTTATAGAGCACGCTGCTAATAGCATGGTACATAGAACTAACCGTAATGTATAAAGAGTGCTTTGTAGCCATCCTGTACACGTATTATCGTCAAACACGAAACGCAAGAAACGCTGCGCTCAATGAGAGCAGAGCTAAAATAAGACATATTATCTTCACAGCCTTTCTTTCGACCGATATATTCGTGACTGCTGTGCGGCCAAATACCAGTAATGATTCAAATATGTTAACTGGTGACTTGAATGAACGGAATAATTTTCACACATGTTCAGTACCAAAAGGCATAACCTTGGCCATGACTCGTCTGTTAAACAATTGCCAATTTACCAAACTCTCACAACGTACAAAAATCGCAAGTGTTACTCTAGAACACAATACTTATTATTAACAGAGTATTGACGAGAACAAGACTTACTAAACTGGACCATTACGCGATTGAACAGATAATAAAGATAAGTAGAATATATTACTATGATCACGTCAATCATGAAAATATTTTTACAAGTCGCCATGGGCGTATTCGAGTTNTTTCGTGTCAAATTTATATCTTCAAAATTTGCTTCAAAACACTGAATTTCATTAACATGTATTTCCCTATACTAGTTTCTCACTACTTTCAAACCAGGCAACTGCTTAAGAGCCGCCTAAATTTCTCCACCCGACACTCCTTAGTCGCGGCGCGCGTCACACGATTCTTCCTCGTCTCTGGCGGTGAATACACACGTGCTGCTACCCATGAGTACGGGAAGGGAATAAATAAGCACAAAGAAGCGAAATGGCGTGTCGGGGTCCCTTGATGTAAGCCGCTGGTTGGCCACGCGAAGCTGTGGAAGCGGGTTTTGGTACGATCGGCTATATCTCACGTTATGGAACATTCCCTACCGGTCGAGCTGCAGTCCAGCAAGTTAATCTCGAGGAGATGACTGGTGAGCCAACGTCCGGTGAGGCCATTTTGTTGGCATGTGTTGCTGGAGCCCGCAGTACACCCCATCATTTCACCTCTGTAGTCTTAGGTTCTCTGCGTTATCGGGAAAGAGACGAGGAATGTCTCAAAGTCATTTGAGCAGAAGCTTTTAACTTTTTACGACGGCGGGCGTGACAGAATCATGTCTAGGCCAGTCCAAAGGGGAAGAAAATAATGGAGGCAGCTGGTGAACAAGACGCCGAGCCGAACACACAAGAGTACTGTGAAGTAAGGCATGTGCAAACTTGGCAGCTCAAAAAAAATGGTTTGAATATTTATTAACTATTAAATATATATAAATAAGCAAACAATTAAAATAAAAATTCACGAGGAACGAATCCTTCAACTTCACTCCCATATTTCCCCAATGCGTTTAATAACGTTCGCAAATAAATGGCAACTTTTTTCTTTCTTGTGTAAAACTATGGCGTTAGTAGGTATGCCTATCAGAATGACGACGTATATACTTATTAAACGCGCCCAGGAAGACAATGTCAATAACATGCCTGCGAGCAAATGAATACTGAGACTCAATGTTACTTGGCCAAGGGTAAAACTGGCTACCCAAGGAAGACACGTCCAATTGACGAACATCTGAGGCAATGTGACGTATAGAGGAATGTGACGTATAGTCTGAGGTCCTCTCACCGGCTCTTTGACCCTGCGCGGAATGAAAATGCATGGAGAGCAGGGGCAAAGAGCTGGCGAGCGAACTGTATATTCATCTCTCGAGAATCTTTTCAGTCCCATCTTACTGACAACACTGCACGCTCAATACGAGTCAGCTACGAGATATTTGTCTCAACATACTTCGTGGACGTTAGCTGCAGAACAACGATCCAATCGCGGATAATTCAATCAGGAAGCAATCCGAAACAGTTCTGGGAAAATACCAGCACGCCTTAAAAATGTATTACGTTCAAATATTTTCATCTTTAGAGTGGACGAACCGAAAGTATATCAGCCAAATATTTGGATCCTCGGAGGCTTTGTAAAAATAAACAACATTTGTTTTCGTTTCTACAAATAATTTTAGTGGTATGAGCAGGAATTCGATAACTTCTGGACTACTAATGTTTATACTCGACATCGACACTTAGCTAACTGCTGTATTTAAACAAAAATTTCCGTAATTTTTTCTTCACTCAACAAAACTCTCCGTGACCCATCTTATTTTGAGTACTGCCACCTTCTAAACTTTGACAAATGACTATTTACGCGGGGCATACAACTGAATCAAGCGGGATTTAATCATGGTCCATAGGGGAGTCTGATGTTTGAGTTAATCTACACAAAGAAGTTCAAGAAATTTTTGAAAAATACTGTAACCGTAACAGAAGTATTCCGGATTCCACAGGCACTCCATCCAGACCACTGCTTTTATTTTCTTTGTTCGCGCAGTCACATCATCTCTGCGTTACCACTGAAGGGGAGGAAATGAACTACAGGCATTGAGTCTCACGTGCGTCGAATACTATTCAATGCTTGAGCTCAACAAGTAATTCATATTGTTCTTATAAACGTTTTCGAAATGATACAGTCAGTAATCTATATAACATACACTACAACGCCTACATGGATTTATCAATGAGGTTCGAGCCACGCCACTGCATAACTATGTTCTAAGTGATGTTTTAGTTCAGAAATCCATACCTTACAGAGCACGCTGTTAATGGCATGGTACATAGAACTAACAGCCACGTATAAAGAGAGTTTCGTAGGCATACTGTACACGTATTATTGCTAAACACGAAACGCAAGAAACGCTGCGCTCAATGAGAGCAGAGCTAAAATAAGACATATTATCTTTACAGCCTTTCTTTCGACCGATATATTCGTGACTGCTGTGCGGCCAAATACCAGTAATGATTCAAATATGTTAACTGGTGACTTGAATGAACGGAATAATTTTCACACATGTTCAGTACCAAAAGGCCTTGGCCATGACTCGTCTGTTAAACAATTGCCAATTTACCAAACTCTCACAACGTAGAAAAATCGCAAGTGTTACTCTAGAACACAATACTTATTATTAACCGAGTATTGACGAGAACAAGACTTACTAAACTGGACCATTACGCGATTGAACAGATAATAACGATAAGTAGAATATATTACTATGATCACGTCAATCATGAAAATATTTTTACAAGTCGCCATGGGCGTATTCGAGTTNGATAAGTAGAATATATTACTATGATCACGTCAATCATGAAAATATTTTTACAAGTCGCCATGGGCGTATTCGAGTTAGTGAGGGATGGAAGTCTTAATAAGGAAAAAAAGGCTGAATTAAATTTCTTAATTTATTTACAATGTTGTAAGATATACAAGGATATGATTTACAACGTTAAACTACCTACCTCTACTATTGGCGAACACAATATTTAATGTCAATCTCAATTATAATTAATGTCCCTCTTTATACTAGCTACAGTCGCCTGATCCTCTTATTATTATTTACACATATACATTGCCATACATTAACATAATCCCAAATGTCTGCCAATCACGCATTCAGTCCCACTATCCCACAGTCCAGCCGGCCAATCGCACTCTCTATCTCTACTCTCCAAATGCTCGCAGACGTCACACATTGGTCACTGCGTCGTCGCCCTTCGTTCCGATGGTACCACACACCTGGCGCTAATGGCCGCCCACGACTCCGTACTCTCGACACACGAGGCACGCCGCGGCTTATACAGCTCAGTTGGCCTGGCTCAGAACGTCCTTCGCACCTCACGTTGCGCAGAGGGGGAGGCGGAGTGATGACCAGAAAATTCGCGCAGCGACTACCCCAGATGTTCAATCCTCCAAGGATGCGAGCGGCAGCAGTCCCGAAAGCCGTATCGCAGCACGCGTCAGTGTTACGAGGAGGCCTGCTTGTGGCGCTTCTCCAGTGACGGGTGATCCCCTCTGAGCACTGCGTTTCGCAACGCCCGAGAGGGAGGGCAAGGAAAAGTACGCGTAGCGGCTGCATGTAACATTATATTTTAGGAGGCTGAGAAGATTAAGTCAAATGCTCAATACATGTGTAGTTACAATGTGAAGTTACATTTACAAAATGTTCTGTCAATTTAAAAGATAAAATTAAATATAAGAAATTAAACACGTTTATNAATGTGAAGTTACATTTACAAAATGTTCTGTCAATTTAAAAGATAAAATTAAATATAAGAAATTAAACACGTTTATCAATTTTTTTTATTTGTGCGAAACGCTGTTCAAACTGTAGACATAGTATGGGATGTCACCTCAAGCTATCGGCTTTCTTATAATCACAAGTCATAATGAAGGTTTTACTGTAAACGTAACACACAAAAACCAAAAACTGGCCCACATTAAGTAATGAGACACACAGGAAAATACGCCACGAACTACTTTAAACTACAAGTGCTATATAAAACAGAGNCCCACATTAAGTAATGAGACACACAGGAAAATACGCCACGAACTACTTTAAACTACAAGTGCTATATAAAACAGAGAGTAATATCGCCAAATTTTTGAATCGATAAATATCAGGAAATCTACATGTTTTGTTTTGAGATCGTCTCTAGATTTTTTTTAGAGAGCTTTTGTTAGCAGCATCTTAAAATTGTGTTTAGACCTTGCTTTTTCATATTATGTAAGAGGTTTAGAGGTTTAGTTTATTTCATTTGTGCATTCTAAAAAAAGAAAAATTATTTTTCTGCCATGTGATTATAAGAATAAAGCTATATTTGTGTTTGCGTGTGTAATTCGCTGTAAATTACATGACATATAGTCATTAAAAAAAAGAAGTAGTGTTTGGCAAAACGTTTTTATGAAACTATGTTTCTGCTCGCCAACATCCATGTTGGTAGTCAGATTAACCACCACATTAAAGAGAAAAAAANTTTTATGAAACTATGTTTCTGCTCGCCAACATCCATGTTGGTAGTCAGATTAACCACCACATTAAAGAGAAAAAAACAGTATTTTGTTGTTATACTGGGGAAAGTAGTAAGAAATTCTACAACTGAAACTCGTAATAGAAAGGATNTTTATGAAACTATGTTTCTGCTCGCCAACATCCATGTTGGTAGTCAGATTAACCACCACATTAAAGAGAAAAAAAAAACAGTATTTTGTTGTTATACTGGGGAAAGTAGTAAGAAATTCTACAACTGAAACTCGTAATAGAAAGGATNAAAAAAACAGTATTTTGTTGTTATACTGGGGAAAGTAGTAAGAAATTCTACAACTGAAACTCGTAATAGAAAGGATTTACTCATCGGTGAACTAACATGAGGCACGAGAGCTGAAACTTGGTGCAGAACGCATTGAAGCCGGCTGTACCGGGGAGTCGCGAAGGTGCGCAGAAACCAGGGGCGTCGTCAATTATTTAGGCGGGCGCTTCACGCCAGCCGGCTGGGAAGTGTGCGGTAAAGAGGAAACGGGCAGAGCAAAGGCGCCTATTGCCTGCAGATGATAAAACTTTCAAACGCGCATGCGCGTGTCTCACCGACAGGTGACTCGATGCCCGACTGTCTGGGGCGGGAAAAAGCGTAAAGGTTGGAAATGGGGTAGAGTGAGCATGCGTACTGCCCAGTAACCAAACTCCGTATTCAAACAATGGGCTGCTTTTCTGCAAATAACACTACCAGAAACAAATAAACTCTGTCATAACCTCAAATCCTATACACGTTAAGTACTTTGAGAAGTTTGTACGCTTTATCTAACCTAGTTTTACTGCAACTAGAATATATTCAAGCTAGTCAAAGTATTTTATTCACGTCAAAAGTTTNGCTTTATCTAACCTAGTTTTACTGCAACTAGAATATATTCAAGCTAGTCAAAGTATTTTATTCACGTCAAAAGTTTGGTCTGTTAAAAATTCAAATTTGAACAAATACGTTTATTACTGTTGGCCACATGATGGGAAAGTCAATGTTGGTTTCATGTGCAGAAGAAGAAAATCGGTTCACCTCATCTTTTAGCCTTTGAGCGACAACGTCAGTCTTCGAATAACATAACTGTTTCGGTCCTTTAGCCCTACCTAGGAGGATTTAAAAATAGGGGAATGTGGAAGGGCTTACGTAAATGGTGATAACGTCATACGAAAACACTTCAGCGCTGCTCTGAGAGAAAATTCATTGTTTTACAGTTAATCATCTATGTAACAAGTAAAATAAAATTCTAACATTGATCGAAGTAACCAGTAAAATTTCTGTAATAGCATCGCGGGAATTTCCACTGCCTCCCATTTACCTGATTCGGAAGAAAGACAGGTTAAATTTCCAACTGCAAAATCGTTGACGCTTGCAGAGTAACTATATATAATTATTTTATTTATGTTTTTATGCGGATGAGAGTGTATTGAAAGGAAAAAGCTTTAATGAGAAAATAATTTGCTATATACAATATATATAAATATAATTACATAACTTTGTATATCACAGAAAATCCAACTAATTTCGGATTATTTTCGGCGTGGCTTTTGTGCTTTAGCCGAGTGTTCTTCGTGTCGGACGATGCCGCTGGTCAGCGGTTTTCTCCGGGATCTTCCGTTTCCCCTACCCTTTCATTCTGGCGCCGCTCCATTCCTCGCTTCATCCTCATCAGCCCTCAAGACCCCGATGTTAAGAGCCACCAAAATCTCTCCACTTCACTCCCATTCAAGTAAAACAAAATTCTACGAAAAATTACGTAAAAAATATTTTCATTCACTTAACTCTTTTTCAAAATTCATTCAAATAACACCGAAAAGGGCTTAAAAACTCGCCAAAAAGTCATGCTGTTCTTAAAAAAAAACACATCATAATAAGTTAGAAAAAAAACATAACAGAAGTAAGTTTTTGCCTCGAAAAATAATATATTAAAATATTTATTATAANATAATAAGTTAGAAAAAAAACATAACAGAAGTAAGTTTTTGCCTCGAAAAATAATATATTAAAATATTTATTATAATTAGAGATATTACGACAGCCACGAATGACACGAATGTAGCCAATTTCGCGAGTAAACATGCGGCAGAAAATCGTTGTACATGGGGCAGAAACTTTCGCGACGCTGTCAATAACCCCCAAGTGGCCGACATTGAACATAACCCAGCTAGAAGCCTAGGAGTGAGTGAAGGGATTTGGACAGCTCTTAACATCGAGGTCTTGAGAGCTGATTAGGGTGAAGTGAGGTGAGCATGGAGCAGCGCCGGGCGGGGGAAACGGGAGATCCACGAGAAAACCCGCCGGCCAGCGGCACCGTCCGGCACGATTCCCTCGTGCGAAAATCCGGGAGCGATCCCGCCGGGAATGACCGTGCCGGGAATCGAACCCTTTTCGCCTAGGTGGGAGGCCGAATAGTCTGACCACTACACCACCGCGGCGCCCTAGAACCCTAGGAGTCGCGGGCCACTACAACCCCGCCGGCAGTCATCACGGAACGAAGTCGAGCGACTGCTGTCTTTCATAACGCTGGTTCTTGTCTCGGCGTCTCGTCGCAGTCCACGGGCGACGAATAAATATACGCTTGGTTGGATCCGACAAAAGAAGAAAACATCAATCACCAAATAAAGTGGAGGCCCCCCGCGCTCGTGAGAGGAAGCTGCTAGTTGAGGTCACGCAGGGTTTGCAAACGACCGTCATCAATCTCTCCCGGGGTAACAAGTTGCTTCCGTGCAGCCGGAGAAAAATGACGCCAATTCGGAACACAGTTCCGGCAATCGTTAGCCCCTACAAAACGTTCGCTGATCTGGAAACTCGCAGAGAATGTGGCCGTTAAGAAGTGGCGAAGCACAGTCGTGCGTGGNCTACAAAACGTTCGCTGATCTGGAAACTCGCAGAGAATGTGGCCGTTAAGAAGTGGCGAAGCACAGTCGTGCGTGGCAAGACCCGGCTAGCACCAGGGTGGGATTTCACACTCGACGAAGGCCTCCCAGCAATAGAACAGATTTACCAGTCATCTTATTAAAAATCAAAATATTAATTCTTTTGTTGGACAGATAGTTTAGAAACCTGGTGCTTTCTTCGGCATGACTACATAAATGACCCAGTTTGAGATGTAGGTACGGCACAGGAGGAATATTTAGCAGTGCAGTTTTCTGTAACTATAGCGTTTTCTTTTGAAAAAAAATAATTTATATTTGTGGTTAAACCCACGAAAACATTTTTAAAAATACGTGAAAAAATAACCGAATAGCAATATATGTAGGCCTACAAATTAAAACTAACTGCAAAAAGTGCCCACTTAACTCATTGTACGATAAATCGATAAAATAACATTTACTGTTCGACTACCTACCAGTTTCACCTGAAGTTAAACTTGAACAGCGGAGCAGTCGNAATCGATAAAATAACATTTACTGTTCGACTACCTACCAGTTTCACCTGAAGTTAAACTTGAACAGCGGAGCAGTCGGCTTTCTGAAATATCGTCCTACATGGATCAATGGATTTACTGACAACCGTCAACATGCGGAGAATAATAGCCACATTGGTCCTATACGAAAGGTTTACTTCGCTTACGACGAGTTAAAAAGCCAAAACCGCAGGCTAAAGAAATAATTTTAAAATATAAAAAAAAATAATAACTCTGGTGCTGCAAGTGATAAATCAGTCGGCATAAAACGGAATTACAAAACAATCATTAATTCTCGCCGAAATTCGCTTCCGGCATATTTTAAATTGAAAATAAATCGGAACAAAAAACACGCATTAGTACATCCCAGAAGTTCGCTTCGAGCATTTCTGAAATTGAAAATACCTTCTGTCTCAACTCCACAGGAAATGAGAGCCAATACATTAGCTCCCGAGTCCCACATAATCGAAGGAAAAAAANAAAAAAAAAAAAGGATGTCGCAGGAAATAGGGCTCCCGAATTTGCACTAGGCTTCCCATGTGAAAACGGGAATGCAAAAATACTGCGTCATTTCGTCGTTGTTTCGGAAAAGCGAGATATACAGCACGGAGAAAATAGCCGTCTTCCTTCCCCTACCGCAATTGTTTATTCCTTTGAGCGCGTCGTGAAATAAGAGAAAATAATCCGGGTGGGTCGCAGCCACCGTGACGCGGTCCCGAAAACAACGCGGAAGATTACCGGGACGGAACCGACACGGTCGCAGGAGCCCACAAAGGCTCCGTCCGCAGCCAACCATAGGCNCAACGCGGAAGATTACCGGGACGGAACCGACACGGTCGCAGGAGCCCACAAAGGCTCCGTCCGCAGCCAACCATAGGCCGCCGTGACCAGCCGCGTTCACAGGGTAAAAGAGAAGCCCGTCTGCAGTCTTGTATGCGATAACGAGCTCGCGTGAACACGGTCATTTACTGCCCTTTATACGCATAAGCTACCCACGGTCTTAACACAACCGGCGGAAAAAGGAACAAGGCATTCGCCTATAATCGCGATAAAAAAATATCACGAGGAAAGAAAGTAACATCCACAAACAACCGATTGGGTTAGACCCAACGAATTTACCAACAATATTCGCCTGTGTCGTCGTCGTTGTGTTGTCCTTAGTTTCAGGTTTTTTTTTTAATCATTTGTTCTGTAATTTTATTTTTTGTTTTTCTATTTTGTTATTTATCTGACGAAATTTCTTGTGGGATTAATTATATATTTTGTTTATATTTTTTTGATTACAGCCATTCTTGGCTCGTTTTTCGAGTTTGTTTCTTGTCTCAGACTTGGTTTCCTGTGACGTCATAGTGCGGCAATGGAGTATGTTCAAAACATTTTACTTAATCTTTCACCCCCTTTGCAAGAATCTTACAAACAACCCCGTCAAAGCTACAGACCAAACAGGTCTTATGAGACGCAAATTACGTTTAATTATATTCGGCGACATAACATAGATAATATATTATAACATAATTTGTAGTACTTGCCAATATTTACATACAACGTCTAACTTCAAGAGAACAACGGGTAGAACTAATGACGTAACAAATATCTAACCTCCCGCCAAGAACCTCTTGAACCATTGAACTGGCTACATTTTCAATGGCCTATGCAAGTCNTAACAAATATCTAACCTCCCGCCAAGAACCTCTTGAACCATTGAACTGGCTACATTTTCAATGGCCTATGCAAGTCTTGGCAGATGTAAAAAAAGTGAGTGTGTTAATGCTAAGGTCTTTGGCACCGATGTGGGTGAAGCGAAGCGTGAATAGAGCTGGGACGGGATTCAATGGCAAGGGAAATGGAAGTACCCCGAGAAAACCCAGAGGCCGGCGGCAACGTCCGCCAAGTTTCCCCACAGGCGCAAATCCGGGACTTAACCTCGCCGGCAATCGAACGCGATTCGCCGTGGTGGGAAGCGAATGGTCTGACGAATATCATTAAATATGAATAATATTACAGAAGGAGCAAAGCCTTGAGAAATTATCTCAGCATTTTCGGAGCTAGTTTCCTTGCTCGACACGACGTATAAAAAAAAAACTTGATTACAAACGGTTCGACATTTCTCTACTATCCTTACATTAAATATAAATGAATTATACACCAAAACCTTCCTCAAGAAATTCTCTAAATGATGTTGAAAACTGCATCAAAATCCATCCAGTAGTTTAGAAGTACTAAGCGAATACACAGACAGACGCGGATAAGC
>NQII01000353.1:770250-814145 GCA_002778355.1 Clitarchus hookeri
CTTAGCCCTGAGACGCACTTAACTCCCGTCCCTACCGCGTGCTCATATAACACTTAGTTTTAGAGTAGTTAGTAAAAAAATATATATATATCAACCACGGACACTACGTGCGAAGGCACGACGCGCTTCCGGCAGCCGTGACTCATTTTCACACGGATGTCAATCGCAGGCAGACTGTAACTCACCGTCAGCACACGTATGTTAACGCGTGGGCTACGCCGTTAGCGTTTGTTAACGACGGACATATTACGGAAGAGGCAACGCTGATGCCACCGACGTTCATTACAATTACTTAAAACCTATGTGCGTTTATTTCTTCCGCCCGAGTGTAGGTCTCACACATGCCCAGCGCAATTTAATACATTAAAATAAGTGATCTTATTTCCATTAACACAGTTTATATCACGCGAACATATTATCGAAGATAATGGTACTATGCATAATGCTTAACTTTTCAACACTCNGAAGATAATGGTACTATGCATAATGCTTAACTTTTCAACACTCGTCCAAATCACAAGTTAGGATAATTTTTTTCTACACAGGAAGAGTATTAGATGCATATTTCGAAAGTTAAAGGAAGTTAAAAATCGGAGGCGTTTTAATATTTGAACTCTTTTATTGCTTATCTGGAACTGCAGAAATGGGACTTACAAATAAAAGTACAGCTAAANATCGGAGGCGTTTTAATATTTGAACTCTTTTATTGCTTATCTGGAACTGCAGAAATGGGACATACAAATAAAAGTACAGCTACAAAAAGAATGTTTTTACACTTGCGAATACAATTTCACCGTTATCTAGCTGTACTGAAAGTTCATCCAGTTTCAAATCACTGATCCTCGTCCAAAATCAGATTACTCTAAGTTTAAATATTTTTACTAAGAAATTTCGTAGATATTTAAAATATTCACTATTAAATGAAGCATCAGTACAACTTCGAGGCAAAAGAGTATTTCAGTATGAATATTGCCTGATAAATCTATGCAGCAAAACACTGTTGATAAAAAATTTAAAAAATTCGAATCCTTAGATATGAAATAAAGAAACAAAGCTCAGAGTGTATGCTGTTTCAACTGCGATCTAACATTTAAGATGGAATTGCAAAAGAATATCTCTTGGTATTTGAAGACCTTTAATCCGTTCTTCACAAAAAAAAAAAAACGTTGAAGGATTGCCACATTTTTACGTAACCTGAACAAAATACGGCATTGAGCAGCTCTACTTTTAATTAAAATGAACTATTGAAAACTTTACTGGACTTCAGCAGTTTTCACGTAGTCTCCTGAGAGAATCCGAAGTTTGCAATTCCCTCAGTGAAGAGTAACACACGTATATATAACCACCAGGCGCTATATGCAGTATGCTAATCGCTTTTCATATTCTGCACTTACGTATTTAAACAGACGTCAATACAAAGAACGAAATCCATGGAAACACAAAATTCCAATATAGACTACAAGTATGTATTACTAATTAAATCATAAACGTATTAATTTAATACAATATGATGCGGATTAATTACGTAAAGGCATTTCAAAAACGTTAAGAAAAAGAAAAGATAAAAAAAAAAAAAAAAATTGAAAATACAATTTAATTACACAAAATACCCAAACAATGTTAGAACCTAATTTTTTTTTTTAAAATACACATTCAACAGCGACTTGTAATATGTTTAAATCCCTATCGATCTGGATACCACTTGCACAAGATAAAAAAACACAGAAAGAAACATATATTAGGAGATAAGGAAAGCAAACTGAAATGCAAGACAATGCTAAATAGTACATGTAGTATAAAAGTTCAACGTAACAGATGGTTTAAAGTTTCTGGCTAAAATATGATCGTAGAGTTAATGAAATTACTTTCTAACATTAAGAAAAAGAAATTGATTTGAAACTTTAGAAGCACACAACAAAAAGGATACTTTTAGTTAAATTACTATCACATTCATTAAATCTACAGAAGTACATGGGAAACTGAAAAGAGATGTATAAAGTAGTTACTGATATCTCACACTAGCTACTTATACAACAGTATAGGCTGTTCAAGGTAAAGTGAGCACTTTTTGAAGCCCTCTCATTCGGAATAATTGTCAATAAATATATTTTATTTTAGCCTTAAACGTTAACTTTTGAGTTTGGTGAAATATACACACTGTGTTAATTACTTGTATGGCAATAATTACTTAAACAATGTGGTGGAAGGATAAAAAATGGATGATAGGAAATTAGTAATTAGGGCCTCAAAAGTGCTCACTTTACTGTTTGTATCTGTGATAAAGAATTATTCACCTGCACCTGTAGATAAACTAATGAAAGTTAAAAAAAAATANAATTACTTGTATGGCAATAATTACTTAAACAATGTGGTGGAAGGATAAAAAATGGATGATAGGAAATTAGTAATTACGGCCTCAAAAGTGCTCACTTTACTGTTTGTATCTGTGATAAAGAATTATTCACCTGCACCTGTAGATAAACTAATGAAAGTTAAAAAAAAATAATGCTATTGTTCTACCATGAAATACTGCATATTTTTATCCGTTTGACGCCTATTTTACAATGTATATCTAACGATTCCGTAAAATATTAAAGTGTTACAAAAAAAATACAATATTTTGCTCTTGACAGAACTTTTACTGTCGCAATTTCGCTAAAGTTCCTATTGTTTATTTTTCTAATTCGACACAGGCAACCTACGTAATCTGGCATACGAAATACAGTGTACAAGTTAATAAGGTTGACACGTAATATAGTCGGTAAATATGCGAGGACTGAACTCGCAACACCGAGTGGTGTTGAAAGCTGCGCCGTGAAATACGACAGCTTTCCGTAAAATACGTATCAGCCGGCGGAGGTTACATCGCAGGCCAGAGAACGTGCACAATATTTAACACACTTTACGGTCCAGCGCGTACCCTATGTTTTTTTTGTAGGGATGGGAGAGTTAACCATGGCAGAGAGAAGAGGAATGGCGAGTCCGTCGGTGTTCTTATCGGTCGCGGGGAAGTACAGTTTCGCCGATAAATAATGAAACATTAACACCTCCCCTCACGTACCCATGTGGGCATCCTGCCGGCCGGGCGACTTCATTCCAACTGGGAGGGGGCGCACCCCTACCTACTACCTCTTCCGCAAAACCCCTTTTTGATCCAGATAACCCGTACCCCCTCCCCCTTAGTGCTTGCGGGAAAAAATTATCTGCCGCTGCATCCTCCTCGCACACCCGTTCCGATCCGTCTCCCGCGCACAGTGGCGAGATGGAACCCATTGTGTGCGGTGTGGATGCTGCACGCGGCCGGGGTGACAATTAATGAAATATTCACCCACCTCCTACCCGCCAACGGCGAAGCTGCACGCAGCCAGGGTGACAATTCATGAAATATTCACCCCNTCATCTCCACGGAACTTAACTTAGTATACGTCCGCACGGCCATTAGCAGGCCTGCACCTCCTCCACCCCCCCCCCTTTTCCCAGTCGCGGCTTCCGGTTTCTTTACGCCGTTTCCGGTACATACTATACACCGACTATCTCTACTTGGGGAAGCAATAAACAATGAGACAGAATTTTTTTAGAACTCAGTTTTGAGATATTTAGCCAAATATGGTTGCCTACTAGGCAAAAATCTCGAGTTGTAGCCTACGCATAAATAACCCTAGATATATTGATATATAAGGAATGTGAAACATTTGTTGTGTGAGCAATCTGAAAGACTGAAACTAGAAAACCTACTTAAAAATAATTATACTTGCATATATACATTTATTATATTACCGCCTGAACCCGCCGAGCACAGTCAAGATCATACATACTTCTGGTTTACATGCATTTTAACAATAATAAACGCGTATTCGGGTGCATTTATCGTTCTTCACCAAACCCAGAAGGTTTTACATCTCAATACTTAAGTTCACCAATGTTATTTTCAAGTATAATAAATTTTCTGTTTGTGCGATGAAATGCATGGCAAACACGCTTATATAGCTGTCCCAGGACCTGATTAACATGTCCTAAAGCAAAAGGAAAATGCATTAAAAAATTTCACATAAAAAGAAAACTTTAGTTAGCATCAAGTCACGAATTTTAACTATCGACATATGTTGCAATTATGTAAATAATCTCTTGTCGCCGAAGGAAAAATCATACTTCATACAGCTCTCTCTAAAAACATTAGGCACGTAAGATTTACCTCCTAGGCACAATCGTTGTCAGGCACATCAGTAGAACTATAAAGTTATTTTTGTCACCTACATATTCTCAATTTTTTTTATGGCCACTGTGGAGGAACTCGGGCGTTGTGCGAGATAGCTCTCTAAAACAAAATCAATAACCAATAACCAATAATCAAGTAAATTACCGCACACAGTTAAATACGCAACGTTCGCGTGGCAGTGCAATAAGAGGCTGGCAATGCAAAATCCACAAGACGAGCTCCCGCTTCTGTTAGCGCAACAGCAGGTGAAAAAATTTGCAGAACAAATGCTCCATCGTACTGACGCCGATGCGAACTTCAGTTCACCTCACACCAAGGCGAACTGAATTCGTTTCCCGGCGAGGTCGCTCCCGGATTTTCGCACGCGGGCATAACACCGGACGGTGCCGCTGGTCGACTGGTTTTCTCGGGTATCTCCCATTTACCTCGCCCTTTGAATTCCTGCACTGCTCCATACTCGCATCGCTTCCCCCTCGACGGCTCTCAACACTTCGATGTTGTGAGCCACCCAAATCTCTTCAATCACTCACTAATGAAGGCGGACGTGCGGTGTGTTGTAATGCAAGAACAGGTTACTGGACCAGTCTTCCATTCTTTTGTCAACAGCAGGAGATCAACGTGATCAACATGAACGCCTACCCGTACATGCTGGAACTGAATGCATTTTCCACAATATAGGCACTTACAGCCACAAACCATTCTGTAACAACACGCCGATTCATTTCATTGAGTTATACATANCTTTGAATTCCTGCACTGCTCCATACTCGCATCGCTTCCCCCTCGACGGCTCTCAACACTTCGATGTTGTGAGCCACCCAAATCTCTTCAATCACTCACTAATGAAGGCGGACGTGCGGTGTGTTGTAATGCAAGAACAGGTTACTGGACCAGTCTTCCATTCTTTTTTCAAAAGCAGGAGATCAACGTGATCAACATGAACGCCTACCCGTACATGCTGGAACTGAATGCATTTCCACAATATAGGCACTTACAGCCACAAACCATTCTGTAACAACACGCCGATTCATTTCATTGAGTTATACATACAGGTAAGCGCGTACCAAGACAAAGTATTTCCAGGAAGATTTATAAGCAGAAAGGGCTCAGCGTCTTGGCCTGGCATTCATCGGATATAAAGACACTTGATTTTTTTCCTTGTGTGGTTANAAGGGCTCAGCGTCTTGGCCTGGCATTCATCGGATATAAAGACACTTGATTTTTTTCCTTGTGTGGTTATAATATTGATAACGAGTGGTGTGATCCGGACTAATATAACAAACTTCATGACCTGAAGACTTGAATACACAAATCAGGAAAGTGATCTTGACTATTCCAGGGGACATGTTCCACACAACTTGCCAAGAGCTCGAATCGTATTGACATTCTCCCTGCTACTAAAGCAGTCCACATAGAAACCTAATAGTGTCAATAAAAGTTACTAGAATTTTAATTTAATGTGCTGCAAAGTCACACGTAGCTAGTTCGATTTTTCTTACAGCAATTTCTCAAATTTATAAATACTGTTCACTGTCTGATACGATGATACTAAAGAATAATATAACCTCAAAATATTGATACACACACATTTATATATATATATATATATATATATGTGTGTGTGTGTGTGTATCAATATTTTGAAGTTATATTATTCTTTAATACANCACATATATATATATATACATATATATATATATATATATATATATATATATATATATACACACACATATATATATATATATAACAGCTTCAACACCAATAAAATCACCATAAAAAGAAGCAAGATAAGCATTTTTGTTGCATTTTTAACAAGTTATAACTTTTTCGGTGTTATATGAAAGATTGCTGTGAAATAAGTATGACAATGTAGGAAAATGACTTGTTTAAAACAAATGAAACGAACTGTGGGCATTTCAAATGTAGGTTTTACCTTTTTTCGTACAAATCTCAAAATGGAACACTATTAAANATGAAACGAACTGTGGGCATTTCAAATGTAGGTTTTACCTTTTTTCGTACAAATCTCAAAATGGAACACTATTAACACGATAGATAAGAGTAAAAAAAAGTTATTAGACTGTCGTGATGGGTTGATGGGTGTATTGAAAACTAGTAATGAGATTCACCTGTATTTTAATTTTAACTCTTGGCATAAAAACTTTAGGTCATAATATTCCAAAGTTAAACATTTACCGAAGATGAAACAAATGTNAATTTTAACTCTTGGCATAAAAACTTTAGGTCATAATATTCCAAAGTTAAACATTTACCGAAGATGAAACAAATGTAGAATTTAAAAGAAATTGCGAAATGCCACGCCTGCAACTTGATTAAACTCCTTAGCTGGAACTAAACTTTGTGTTGAAATATAACTATTTTTAAATTTGTACGATTCGAGAAGTTAAGTTAAAAATGGTCATATTTATGCTTAAAACCGTGATGAATGTTACATATCAAATGGTTTAACACTTTCAGTCCTGCATTAATTTACGGTTTCAAGTGTCACAATCAACTAATATTGCGGTTCGTGCTTACTGATTCAACGCTCGCTTCATTCCCGCTAACAATGAAACATGAATGATGTTTAAGAGGCACTGGAAAAGCCACTCTCAAAGCAGAGTTGTATAAATATTCACAGGTCACATTACCCACGGGGAAAATTAAATTAATAAAAAAAATAAAAAAATAAAAAATATTTTCTTACACATATTTAAAAAAAAATTCTTCTTTCGCTACATACAGTCAATCTAACATTTAGTACTTTAAGTTATACACCCTAAATGACGCACCGACTTGATAGTCTGTTTCAGGTCGGGAAGAAGATCAACAAGTGACTGAGGGACTGAGGAGGGCCCTGCTTTTACCAGAGTCAGTATAGATAATGGTACNCGGGAAGAAGATCAACAAGTGACTGAGGGACTGAGGAGGGCCCTGCTTTTACCAGAGTCAGTATAGATAATGGTACCAAGGGCCCCCAACTTAGGGCACTAACAACCATGTATTACACCCACACAAACGCTGTAACGATGAATCGTACCCCGAGGGAGGCCTGTATAGGACACCTCGGGAGAATAGGGACTCACAGACACATCATATGCGAAATTAAATATCACAGTTGCATACAACATAACAACATGTCAGACATACATCACGACAGTACATACACTCCAGCCGGGAGGTTGGAGGGGAGCTNCAACATAACAACATGTCAGACATACATCACGACAGTACATACACTCCAGCCGGGAGGTTGGAGGGGAGATTCACTCCCCCGCACGAATAACAGCTATACGGAACTTAAAATAGGCGACATAATATTAACAGCCTAAATACGGGGTCCGGTGCCCAACAGCCACAACTACACTGCCCCCGCCGACGACTCAGTGATTTGTCAAAGTGTCGGGGTGCATTTGCTTCACAAACCACCAGTGAGTTATGGGAGCCTCGGCTTCCGGTCTCACGACACGAAGCCATTTCAGTGGCATATGAGAGTTCGGCGGCGGCGACCCACAGGGAAAAAAAACTGACTGCATGCTCAATGCAATTAGCTATGTTCAGTTCATGTCATGTATTTCCTTCCTCTGCTACATGTCAACTGTGGTCGACACAGGGACTGCAAGGGTTAATATTGTTATCAAGTTATCAGCGATACCAAGTCACGAAACAATAAAATACCCTCAAATTGTAGAAAAAAAATTGACTCTTGAAACAGCCTTAAGTTGGCACCGAAGCAGAGGGGGGAGGAGTAGGAGGCTGAGAATGGATTAGTTATTTATTTTCCAATTCAAATAATTTTCACGCGAATTGTATTATTTCTCTTCGGTAAAAAACATTACCCTCACTTCGCTGTTACGTACCTTTCTTGCCTACATAAATGCCAAAATTTCCTTTCCGTCAATTTGTTATAGTTGTTCCTTACTCTTGAATGAACTTTTTCAAATGTGCCACCCGACTTTACGTATTCAGCTCCACGTAAATATTTCTGTAAATTCTCGCTACACATTCATTTTATAGCAGAGGCTGCAGATAATTTTCGATGATATAATAAATGAAAGGCAAAATTGTTTTGGTCTTGTTTTAAACGTTAAAATAAAATACGAAAACAGATTTTACTTCACACGACTATATGCGTGCAAAGCACGACTTGTACCCAACTGTAAATAGACGCCATTTTGAAACGTACGCAGGTTTTGTGGATAGCGAAATTAGCCGAGATATTCGCGAGGCATATTTTGTGCCCGGGTTCGGAAACGATCGGAAATTTCCCCATGGAATCGAGGTCGCGAAAGAAAATAAAAATCTACATTTCACCACGGGAGGCATCGCGATGGCATTAGCGTGTAAAAATAAATTCGCTTTTAATTTTTTTTTTAGGGAAAGAAAAAGAGCTGGGCCGGCGACTGGGCGTTAACGAAATTCCGATCGTGCAACCGACACTGCTGCGGCAGCGGACACGCGAGCCGGAGCTGAAAGTGAATTCGCGTGGCGGCTTTAATCTCGTTTAACTGCGCCGGCATCCCGCCCGCCCACCTCTATATACCCATCCGCGACTCCAGTTCCGTCGTGCGACTGCGGTCGATGATCGCGCCGCGCGCCGGCACAAATGCAACTTCTGTGTCAACCTGGCCGTGAGCCTCCGACGGTACAGTCCCGTCTCCGCAAAACTGGAGCGGCCCGCCCACGCGCGCACTGAACTACGCCACATTCACGGTTACTTACAACTTTTCTGAAGCCCTGCCAAAGTTCTATAAGCTGGTCACAGTTATGTGAGCACTTTCCGAGGCAGTCTCATCGGACATAATAACTAATAAATGCGTTTCATTGCGGCCTCGGACTTTCGGTTTCTAGTATTGTTACGTGTCTGTGCTTTGCCCCGCGCGAGCGAGCGGAAGAGAAGGGCAGAGAAGTGACAATACGGGCGGCGAGTCACAAAGAGAAGCCTCAGCATGCAACCGCCATAACGCTACTATCACATGTGCGCTCCTGACCTTGATTATATTGAATTTCTGCGGTAATCTGAAGAGTTTGTTTTTTTAGTGAATGTCCTAGTTTCTCATAGTGTGACTCGCGGTGCGTTGAACCTTCCAAATCGGGCGACTAACAGAACATCAGCGCGGCGGGCCTCCGAGCGAGAGAGTTTATGAAAGCCGGGAGTCTGGGCGATCGTGCGACGTTAGGCGATAGACGACGAGCTAGAAGAGAGGAAGTGACCAGCGGGAGGGAAATCTACAACTGCGATCTTCGGAGAAGTGAAGTGCGCGACTGGCAGGCTCGACTATTGGACTGTATGCGTGAGTGAAACACATTACAAATTATGACAACATACAGACTTAATGCGTGTTAATGATTACAAACACAGACATTAAGAAGGACGTTAATTACAGTTGAAATAGACATTAAATATTGCACTCACTGAGAAATAAAACGAGTAATAGTGGAGATAGATTAATGCTGCAAATAATAGCAGTGTGAATAAATTAAAATAAAATTTAGATCTTCTATTTTTATTAACTTGGATACGCCCCTCAGGCGTCTTGTAACACTGGTATCAGAAGTGGGATGGAGGCATTTAATTGTAAATAAAGTTAGGCTGTATGCAAGTAATAAGTGACATTAAAACAAATTAATTAATTGTTAATTAGTTATCTGTAAGCAAACATCAATTAAAATTGTTAAGGACAACCATTGCAGTGAATGTTAACTAGAAAAATGTCTGCAGAACTAGAAGCACCGCAAGCAATAATTGAGGGACTGGATAGCCAAACAACGTAGTTTTAATTTCTTTCCGTTGTGAATACTTCCGTCTCTTAAAAAAATTAACACTGCCAAAGATTAAGAGAATGTTTTCCACGCGCCGAACAAGTACGTGCGAGTAGAGATTGGAGAGGTTTAGGCGACTCTTAACATCGAGATCTTGAGAGCCGATGAGAATGAAGCGAGGTGGGCTGGAGCAGCGCCGGAATGGAAGGGCGGGAGAAATAGGTGATCCCCGAGAAAACCCGCCAACCAGCGGCATCGTCCGGCACGATTCCCACGTGCGCGAAAATCCGGGAGCGATCACACAGAGAATCGAACCATGTCCGTCTTGGTAGGAGGAAATTCGTAGAATTCATAGGAATATAGATATGTCACCGAGCTGCCATTTCTTATTGTCCAACTTATTAGACCGAAATAAACGAATTCCAGTGCCGATCAATTAAAAATATTTATACTTCTAACAGAACTTTAAACACAAAAAAACATTTTTCATTACTGTATCTATCCATTATTCTAATATGCGCTTGTAAGTAAGTGTTATACGTTAAAATATACACGAGCACGAACATGAATTATTTCAAGGTTTACGAGATTATACGACATGTTTAATTGCAACCTACCGGTAGAATTCTTCCATACGCATACTTTTGTGTGCACAGGTAGGCATCTCATCATAAGCAATCCTAAGGTAACAGTAACTTGCAATGCAATGACAATAAGAAAATTTACGACGTAAAAAACAAATTAAAAAAAAAAAAACATATCACTTAGACAAAATATTTGCCCGCAAAGTTGACGAAAACCATTGTCTAGTATATTTTCTTCCCAGAAAACTGCAAACTTCAAGTGAAGAGTTTAAGTTCATCTACGTCCTACGCAATCTTGCAGCGAAGGGTCCACACCAAGCGCTTGGGAGTGAAAAGTAGTGTGGTGGGGGGAATTCCCCTAACGCGTAAAAATAATATTGTATTTTCACATTTAGACTTTAAAATGTTTGTAATATTGTTTAATCAGTATTACTAAAAATGAAGTATATTATGATTTTTAGACACAATATCCTCCATTCTAAGAAATATACCTTAATTGACGTGTTCAGATTCATTTTCTTTTGTTAGTGCTAATGATAACTCGTCGAACATCATTGTAGGGCTGATTTTGAGAGAGGAAAAGCAATTCGTCATCTACCGAGCGAGGTTGCGCAGTGGTTAACTTTCGGACTCGCATTCGGGAGGACCTGGGTTCGAATCCCGGTCCGGCCATCCTGATTTCTATGGTGGTTTCTCGAAACCACTCCAGACGAATGCTCAGATGATTTCTTACAAAAACAAGAAGTTACTGATATAACTAGTAAGCCTACTTTCCTCAACAAGGGTGCAATTGATTTTCAAATAAGTTCTTAAAATCTGAGTTGGTAGGTAGGACTTGACCTCTATTTGAAAGCAATAACGTCAGAAATGAAACCAGAAATGTATGCAAACATAAGTGAGACAATTACAATTACACACGTGTCTTATCCGGGACTTGAATCCCGAAAACCTCGTAAATTAAGCTAGCGTACAATGCANCATTCGGGAGGACCTGGGTTCGAATCCCGGTCCGGCCATCCTGATTTCTATGGTGGTTTCTCGAAACCACTCCAGGCGAATGCTCAGATGATTTCTTACAAAAACAAGAAGTTACTGATATAACTAGTAAGCCTACTTTCCTCAACAAGGGTGCAATTGATTTTCAAATAAGTTCTTAAAATCTGAGTTGATAGGAAGGACTTGACCTCTATTTGAAAGCAATAACGTCAGAAATGAAACCAGAAATGTATGCAAACATAAGTGAGGCAATTACAATTACACACGTGTCTTATCCGGGACTTGAATCCCGAAAACCTCGTAAATTAAGCTAGCGTACAATGCANCAATTACAATTACACACGTGTCTTATCCGGGACTTGAATCCCGAAAACCTCGTAAATTAAGCTAGCGTACAATGCACTGCATTATGGAGGTCAGATTCGGAGCATTAACTTCGGATTTAATAAGTTTAATGTTGCGAATTATAGGGTTTACTAAACTAAACTATTTTGAGGGCCATTATTTTGAAAATAAGTGACTGAGCCACTTTAAACAGGTATGTTTACATGGCCTACTGTAGCGCTACTTGCGTGAAAAATTTGGTCGAAATCGGTAATTTGGTCTCTGAGATATGCCCTAAAAATTTCATTTTCTTATTTTATGCTATAGCACAAAATTTCCAAAGAAAAAAAAANTGGTCTCTGAGATATGCCCTAAAAATTTCATTTTCTTATTTTATGCTATAGCACAAAATTTCCAAAGAAAAAAAAAGATGCTCTATATATGATGCTTCTAATGTATAATGTCTACACACAAAATTTGGTCGAATTTGGTTAAATNAAAAAAAAGATGCTCTATATATGATGCTTCTAATGTATAATGTCTACACACAAAATTTGGTCGAATTTGGTTAAATTGTTTACTATTATATGTGGCATACTTGCCTAAATTATTTATGACGCCTCAATTTTGAACATGGTTGTCTGACCCATTTAAAACATGGAAGTTTACATGGACTTCTGCAGTATTTATAGTGTGTACAATTTGGTACAAATTAGTTGAAATGTTACAGTGTAATATTTGGTGGGAATCAGTTGATTGGTATTCGAGATATGGCATAAAACCTACTTAATTTTCTTGTGACGATCTTCATAAATGAAGGACAAAAAAGTAACGTAGCAGCACATTCGATGATTGCTAAGCTCATATAAATTACATAACTTTATAAATACNTGAAGGACAAAAAAGTAACGTAGCAGCACATTCGATGATTGCTAAGCTCATATAAATTACATAACTTTATAAATAGAGCACACAAAACTATAATTATTTTATAGCCACCATTCTGAAAATAGGCGTCTTACTTTAAAAAATACATATATTAATATGGCCTACCACAGTACATCTTCGCCAAATTTTGTAAGAATGGGTTGATTTTTTCCCGAGACATGAGTTAAAAACTTTATTTTTTATTGGTGGAGCTATCATACAAAATGGNTTATGACGCCTCAATTTTGAACATGGTTGTCTGACCCATTTAAAACATGGAAGTTTACATGGACTTCTGCAGTATTTATAGTGTGTACAATTTGGTACAAATTAGTTGAAATGTTACAGTGTAATATTTGGTGGGAATCAGTTGATTGGTATTCGAGATATGGCATAAAACCTACTTAATTTTCTTGTGACGATCTTCATAAATGAAGGACAAAAAAGTAACGTAGCAGCACATTCGATGATTGCTAAGCTCATATAAATTACATAACTTTATAAATACAGCACACAAAACTATAATTATTTTATAGCCACCATTCTGAAAATAGGCGTCTTAGTTTAAAAAATACATATATTAATATGGCCTACCACAGTACATCTTCGCCAAATTTTGTAAGAATGGGTTGATTTTTTCCCGAGACATGAGTTAAAAACTTTATTTTTTATTGGTGGAGCTATCATACAAAATTGCAGAGAAATGAGGCTCTGCATAGACATGTTTGATGGTTGTAATAGGCAATGTTTCTGGCATGCTTAAGACATATCACTTAACATCATCTGCATCAGTACTACTTGTTTGCCAAATTTGGTATGAGTCGGTTAATTTTTTACCAAGATATGATATAGTAACTTTATTTAATCTTATGGCGCTATCTTCCAAAATGGAGGACAAAAGTTGTTATGTGTTGGTATATATCGTGCTCCTAACATATACTTTCAGTATACAACTTGCTCCGTCTCTAATGACCTCGCTGTCGACGAGACGAGACCTACCATACCTTTCTACAATTCTTCATCTAGCAGTCTATTCGAAAAACACGCTACCAATATGATGCAAGATATTATGCGTGTGTGTGTAACGCATCCGATTTTATAATAAACCCACCAAGATAGAAATCTGAGCATTATAAGTGGGCGGTGAACCATGGAAACTGGTGGTAGATATAGCAACCTTACAGTTCTCACAACGCTTAAAACTTCCCAATATATTCGAAATTGTTTATTTTGGAAAATTTGATGATCTTTGGTACAATGTATTTTTGCAGGTAATTTGTTCTGGTTCAGCTCACAGTTTGGTTTGTGAGGTAGCCATAGAGTGGAGGAGTTGGGGGGGGGGGAGCACCTCTACACCTTCTACCCGGCGGAATCGTCCATAAATTAGTTTCGAAGTGTCCGATGAGCCACGACCCAGGTGCAGCGAATAAGGGGGGTGTGTCGTAGACGGTGTGCGAGGTGGGGCGTACTAGTGGGATGAGAAGGGGAGAGGGCTGAACTCACGGTGGCTGACTGCGACATTGTTCGCCACTCCGGCGACCTCTCACCTCGGTGTCGCCGCCTGGCAGACCCTCGTCACGGGTCACCACTGCCCCCAGGTGCGTGTCACGTGTTCGCCGGGCCGGCCCCGCGTCATAGCCCCGAGAACACTACCCCTTTCCACTAGACCTTCAGTCGCCACGGCACCTGACGGCAACGCGGTGGGTCATGAGCCGAACACTTCTCTCCGACTGGAGACCAATGCGCCCGGCAAATGCCTCGAGCCGTTAGAAGGTTTCTGGGCGTTGAACCGCAACGACCGCGTCTCCTTAACGCAGCTCGATTTAGTCCATTCGTGGTTACTTCAAACTTCTCTGAAGCCCTTCTAAAGTTCTACTTCCAGAATATTCCTCCGCTCATGCGAACCAAGCTTAACCAAGTCTAGAAATTACACCGAAGGGACACCGCACCGCATTCGTGCGCACTCACTTTGATGATATTTTGCATGAGAGCTATTTCTTACAAGGCATTACTAACACACCTGGTTTTATTCATATCAATTATAAATTAAATATTATAATTTATACATAACGTAAGAGTTAAAGTTTAATTTAACCAGAATATAAGTTACCTTTTTGTTGAAAGAAGTATGAAATGTTTATGATTGACATATTTAGGAAACACCTTATTCGTGGAGTGATTTTTCAAATATCTGATTCAAGAAGTGTGATGATACCGCGAACAGGCCCTAGCAAACACGTGCTCTACATGACAAGCGCGTCCCGCTGCCTTGAATAAAGCTTACGTACCCTAGCACATAGACGATGAAAGAAACACAGGCTATGAAGTAACAGATAATTACGGAACTTTGATAGGTTGTCAGGTAGAATAACTTGCATTAAAAAGCTGTAGATGGGAAAGTATGATTTGAGTGATTTCAGTCAGTGACAGACGATAGTCTACCGAGCCATTGGGAAAAACTGGAAATCGCAGCGAAAAAGTAAAATTCAGCCGGTGTGTAATGATCTGCCAGCGATTCTGTGCCATCTTCTGAAGATCAAATTTCTGAATGAATAATAAATAAAAGAGTTTCTTACCTGCAGAAGGAAAAAATATGGATGGGGGAAGCAGAGAGAGCGAGAGAGAGAGAGAGAGAGGTGAAAGACTTCCAGACCATTTTGTCAGGCAACTACACGAAGTTCCTTCCTTCTTTGAATAACAATAATAATAAAATGTGGAATAAAATGGTGACACTGTTCGTTTCCTAGGCCTATTCGGAAATTTGAGAAACTTTAGGCGAAACAGGACTATATTTTTCCTAATATTAAATCTATAAAAAAAAAACTTTACATTTGCACCTTTTCACATGAATATTTGAAAGTTTTCTTTCTTAACAAGACGTTAAGCGTAACTGAAAGTAACTATTGTTGCTTTCATTTCATTTCTCCAATAATCGTTGGTAAAAAAAGAANACAAGACGTTAAGCGTAACTGAAAGTAACTATTGTTGCTTTCATTTCATTTCTCGAATAATCGTTGGTAAAAAAAAGCACCGCGAACGTCAAATTAAGGCATTTTATTGTGTTCTATCACTACTGCGATTACAAACAAAATACTACTTCTGTTAAATAAAAGGCAATTTGAATGGGGTTCATGTCCAAGATACAAAACTGGTTTTAAGCGCAAACACATTCAACAACCCTCCTACTTGATCATACAAACTTAGTATTTCAATGCGAAATAGTAATCCAATGAAGATCAGCCTCGCCACGACATAGTCATTGCTCACGAGCGACTAGCAAATAATCCCTCGATACGAACTGCTTGCGGATAGCTGTCGAGATAAGACACGCCTTGCTCGCAGAACAATGGCCCAATAGTTTGAGGTGTATCGCATATATGTGAGATCTGTAACGGCTTATTCAACAACAGAATAAAGCAGCGCATCGTTGGTATTTCAATAGTACGTAGTATCATTGCATGGTGGCGCTTAGCCAGCTTTCATTAACATGACGCCCTGGTTTCACATAGACAAATGTTACTGAACAGCAATGACATGCGTTTTCATTAGTACAGTGAATAAGGAAAGCGTCGCTAATGGATTTTGAAGACCGATACTGTGTAATTAGTTTCCACAAAAATTATACTTTTATATATAAAAATCCTAATTTTAAAAGATCAAAAAACTTTATTTTACTTGATAATTCAATTAACTATCGATAAAACACACTTACTGCTAAAAAAATTCGCATGTATACACAAATCACTTTGTGATGCGGAAGCCTGACAGATCTTACTAACAGATTTTACAAATAAACCCATACCATTCTGCACGGTTTTGGTTTATAAAAATGTTTATAGAAGTTTGGTTACACAATATTTTGCAAACGGATCCGTTATTATAATGTATTTTATTTCCTAAGCATCGTCACACATGTAGACAAGGATAGGGTTTATGAACGACGCAAGATTGACACAAAACATTGGAGGTACTCGCTCATATGTATGTATATATATGTGTTCATATATATAACCTATTTACACCGACATGCCAACAGTCATGGTATGCGGGTCTAGTATCTTGCAGGCCCTCTAGCCGGGCGAAGTGTAGTAACTCATAGTGGCATCGATTCCACAAATGAACAAAACACCTGTGGAAAGATATTGACCCATGCCCCATGCCCTCTGGATAGCTACACACAGTTCCCTGCTATTTTTAGGTGCAGGATCTGTGCCAGGTGTGTTGGCACTTGTTTCATGTCATTATCATTTAATTAATTTCTTTCTTATTTAATCGGCATATCGCCACATAATTTTTTCTATTAAAACGTGTTATAGTTATTCTTAATATTTTTTTTTTATTCAGTTTGAAGTTGTAAAATAAACTTTATCTTCTGAAAATTGTGTAATGTTTAAATATTTACCTGTTATTTTCTTTTATACTATTTGTTTAAAAAATTATAATTTTCTCAATGTTTATTAATTATTTAAGTACATAATATTGTGTAAATTCTTAATTTCAGTAAGCAAAATGAAAAACATCATTTGCGAATTATTAAATGTCTTTCTCGACTTTCGAGTTATGTATCGATTAGTCGTGCGAGACCAAGAAGCCCGGAGCATACCTTAGTATATAGGTTTCCGCTCAGGTTACTTCCTTTCTTCTTCGCTTTCTCGCCATACAGCACGTAGTCTGCTCAATATATTATCTTGTGGAATATTTCTTCATCTATGTGATGAGAAAGTATTTTTATCCACCGTTTTGGGTAAATTTGTTTGCGGATATTTTATTTTATTCTGGCGTGGTCGTAATTTGCGTTTACGATCCTTTTGAAAACTTTTTGTTATACTTTCTAGCGGTTCCCCGTTTCGCCTGACGGTTTAACTTCGTGGCCAAATTTTCATCCTTCTTGGGTTGTGAGCCGCACACCAATTCGTGGCATGGTCGTTTTGGACCATTATTCCGCTTCTTTGGCCAGCACCGCAGTAACGTCTGTAATGTTTTCGCCGTTCAAGTAAACTCTAAATTATTATTTTATTGCCTGCTGCATGTGCTTGGGAGTGCTCCGAACTTTCTGTTTTATGAAGCGACGTCAGTGGTTCAATTACTAAATATCTTTTATTGAAACTCTTTATCTACAAAATTTGTTTTTTTAACTTAATTAAAAAAACGTAATGATGTAACAAAAAATAAGTTTTTGCTGTAATGTATAATTTTAAATGAAGCGATCGAGGGTATCCGATGATATAGTCATGGTCATATAATAAAATAATTTAACAAAATGAGATTTTAACTTCTTCACTATTTACCTGTTTAATAGTCATCATATATATGTGTATATATATATATATATATATACATATATATATATATATACATACAAATATATAAATGTATTTAAACGTTATAAGAGAAAATGTTCTATACTTATTGTTTATCTGTTGTTGGGAAGATAAAAAAAATTAAAATAACTTTTGTTATTAGAAAATTTACAATAGTTTTTATTATTTTTTCCTTAATTATTATCATTCATGGTAAAATAATTTTATAACTATAATGTTGTGTTGATGACAAAACCAAATTTTGGACTACATCATAAGTGAACCATATATATATACTGTATATACAGTATATGTATATATATCCCTTTTGTAATAAGTAAGACAGGAGCACGCTCATAATTTATGGTTCCAGTAGTAACAACTGCTCTACACCTTCCATGTATGTGCCATCCTTGTGTGGTAACGGGAGTACATATAAGTGCTCAAGTTCCCGACACGAAGGTGATACATAACATTCCTTGCGAATTATATCGGGCCAACGGGTGGCCCCAGCAGTCGAAACTCTCCCAGAATGGTTCTCGAACCAATTCTAGACAACTTTGGCCGACGACACGGTGCCCTATCCTGCTGGACTATCCATTCGTTGTGGGAGTACGTGAAGTAGATAAGTGGAGCGGAGAGATTTGGGCGGCTCTTAACATCGAGGCCTTAACCCGGTTAGCCTAGGTGGATGGCGAGTTGTCTGACCACTACACCACCGCTGCGATGACAGCACTCACTCGTGCATTGTCAGAGCACAACTGATACATGTCTGCACACTACCAAGACGTAACGGTAAGATGGCCCTACAGACTATTACCTTTAAGTACTGCTATCCCATGCCTTTTGCCATGCCACTGTATATTCATGACTATGTAAATACGTTGTATGCCAACCATGAGTAAAAGGAAATATTTTATGTTAACGTTTGTTGGATATTGTATTTCGGTGTCACATTTTTAATACGGCAAAGATACATCGTTGCCAAATTTACCGAGGGCATGCCAATTAGTGTGCATATTAAATTAAATGCTGTTACGGGTAGGGATCTTTTTTTCAAAGTTTGATTTCGAATGTACTTAATTACACCTTTCAAACCCAATTTGATTATTTAACGCCTTTAGGTGTTGCAAACGATATATTTTATTATATGTACTGTACTTAAGTCGACACAACGCTTGTTTCGTTGTCACGACCAATAAGCTGCAGTCTTTNATATTTTATTATATGTACTGTACTTAAGTCGACACAACGCTTGTTTCGTTGTCACGACCAATAAGCTGCAGTCTTTGTGTTCGTCTGTAGTGACATGAACCAACCATAGCCTATACCAGGAACACTGTTTACGATTCAGTTACCCACAGGGAACATCGTTGGGTGCTGAACCACAGAGTACAGAAATGGCCAAAAATAACCTTCATGCGAGGTATGTACACCATTTTGTACACGGGTTCTACAGAAGTTAACAACGAACAGACTATTGCAGAATCCTATATTCGTAGTTTGCAGTCCGTATTCACTGAACACTTACACGTGTTCTGCCTGGATTCTACCACGGCGGATAACGTAGCATCTTGAGGAAATTTATTGGAAGATAATTAGAAATCTAGTTAGTAAGAGATCAGGTTCTAACGATAAGCTCCCGCAAAAAAAAAAGGGAGGTCAAATTCAGGCGAATTCAGGATATAATTTGTGGCGGGTGGGGATCGGGGTACGCGCTGCCGACGCGTCGAGGCCCACTAATAATCGCTGTCGGCACACACACACACGCACACACACANAAAAAAAATTAAAATAACTTTTGTTATTAGAAAATTTACAATAGTTTTTATTATTTTTTCCTTAATTATTATCATCCATGGTAAAATAATTTTATAACTATAATGTTGTGTTGATGACAAAACCAAATTTTGGACTACATCATAAGTGAACCNATTTTATAACTATAATGTTGTGTTGATGACAAAACCAAATTTTGGACTACATCATAAGTGAACCATATATATATATATATACTGTATATACAGTATATGTATATATATATCCCTTTTGTAATAAGTAAGACAGGAGCACGCTCATAATTTATGGTTCCAGTAGTAACAACTGCTCTACACCGTCCATGTATGTGCCATCCTTGTGTGGTAACGGGAGTACATATAAGTGCTCAAGTTCCCGACACGAAGGTGATACNATCCTTGTGTGGTAACGGGAGTACATATAAGTGCTCAAGTTCCCGACACGAAGGTGATACATAACATTCCTTGCGAATTATATCGGGCCAACGGGTGGCCCCAGCAGTCGAAACTCTCCCAGAATGGTTCTCGAACCAATTCTAGACAACTTTGGCCGACGACACGGTGCCCTATCCTGCTGGACTATCCATTCGTTGTGGGAGTACGTGAAGTAGATAAGTGGAGCGGAGAGATTTGGGCGGCTCTTAACATCGAGGCCTTAACCCGGTTAGCCTAGGTGGATGGCGAGTTGTCTGACCACTACACCACCGCTGCGATGACAGCACTCACTCGTGCATTGTCTGAGCACAACTGATACATGTCTGCACACTACCAAGACGTAACGGTAAGATGGCCCTACAGACTATTACCTTTAAGTACTGCTATCCCATGCCTTTTGCCATGCCACTGTATATTCATGACTATGTAAATACGTTGTATGCCAACCATGAGTAAAAGGAAATATTTTATGTTAACGTTTGTTGGATATTGTATTTCGGTGTCACATTTTTAATACGGCGAAGATACATCGTTGCCAAATTTACCGAGGGCATGCCAATTAGTGTGCATATTAAATTAAATGCTGTTACGGGTAGGGATCTTTTTTTCAAAGTTTGATTTCGAATGTACTTAATTACACCTTTCAAACCCAATTTGATTATTTAACGCCTTAAGGTGTTGCAAACGAGATATTTTATTATATGTACTGTACTTAAGTCGACACAACGCTTGTTTCGTTGTCACGACCAATAAGCTGCAGTCTTTGTGTTCGTCTGTAGTGACATGAACCAACCATAGCCTATACCAGGAACACTGTTTACGATTCAGTTACCCACAGGGAACATCGTTGGGTGCTGAACCACAGAGTACAGAAATGGCCAAAAATAACCTTCATGCGAGGTATGTACACCATTTTGTACACGGGTTCTACAGAAGTTAACAACGAACAGACTATTGCAGAATCCTATATTCGTAGTTTGCAGTCCGTATTCACTGAACACTTACACGTGTTCTGCCTGGATTCTACCACGGCGGATAACGTAGCATCTTGAGGAAATTTATTGGAAGATAATTAGAAATCTAGTTAGTAAGAGATCAGGTTCTAACGATAAGCTCCCGCAAAAAAAAAAGGGAGGTCAAATTCAGGCGAATTCAGGATATAATTTGTGGCGGGTGGGGATCGGGGTACGCGCTGCCGACGCGTCGAGGCCCACTAATAATCGCTGTCGGCACACACACACACGCACACACACACACGAGGAGGCGGCTAATGAAATACCCCTCCCCCCGCAGGCATAGTGCCTGTTAACGGATCTGCAGTCGCCACGGGAGGGGCGTACCCGCGATAAGCCGCCCAGGACCCCTCCTCCCGGCCGGCACGCTGATGATGATGACCATGGACGCGCACGTGCATGGTGGAAGGGGGGAGAAAGAGGGGAAGTGGTCCAATAACCCCGGTGACATGTCCGAGTCTCGTGAGCCCATGCCATCCGGCCCATTTGTTCCACGTAACGAGGGCGGGCGGCGTTTCCCGCCGACCGGCCGGAGGAGGTGCGGGCCCGCCGAACGGGGGTGTGGGTCACCCCTCCTTCCTTCCGCTTCATTTCCTTCCTTTCTCGCCGGGGCCACGTGCACCCGACCAAGGAAGGCCCTGGCGCTCTGAGAATATATGAATCCCTCGCTGGCGCCAACCGGTGTTACAAAGGAACTGCTGATATTACCATCTCAGGACGGGACGGTTACATATGCTGCACCGTTAAAATTTTCCGTATATTCACAAACGTTTTTACGGAACTGTACAATTAATGTACAGAAACGCGATTGTTAGGAAAACTGAGCTGAATCTACACGAAGCTTTCTTCGCCACTTGTGACCAGGAAAATTACCGTTTCTGCGGCAGTTAGGACATCCAAGCCACTTAGACCTATTCTTTAAAACATCGAACATTAGTATCAGGCACTCCTAACAGTTAGCAGAACTTAAAAACCTCAAACATCATAGGAACTGAAAAAGTTCCGTACGTCACATTTATAAAAACGACACGTTTAACCCTTTCGGTCCCAATTAAATTTTCGCGTTGCAAGTGTTGCAGTCGTTTATCTGTATGGTGTGCGCTGTACTCGTGTCGAGCGTGCTTCTCGCAACCAGCGAACAAAAGTGCCGCGTGTTCGTTGACGTCAGCATTAACCATTTCAAAAATGAGAGTTGCAGAAACTTGAACGGCTCGCATTTCTCACAAGGAAGACGTTGAAAACACCGGCTACTAATCCCGTGTCGTGTAAAGTGCCGGCCATAAATACCTTTCAGGTGCAACATGTTCTCGAACACGGACACGGGTTGTGGACGAGTTCATTGACACACTGCCACGAGAAGTTCGTAGATGAGTGATAAAGAGTACCGCACACAAAAACTTTTCAATCGTGTTCAAATCTCGGTCCAAAATAAAATGGTATTACCTTTTAAAATATGTATTTTTACACAGTAAAACAGCCGTATAACGAAAAAAAAAAAAAANAAAATAAAATGGTATTACCTTTTAAAATATGTATTTTTACACAGTAAAACAGCCGTATAACGAAAAAAAAAAAAAATCGTTACATACTTATTGATGAAATTATCAATATGTCACGAAACCATAAAATACCCTCAAAATGTACAAAAATTGGTTGTTNAAATAAAATGGTATTACCTTTTAAAATATGTATTTTTACACAGTAAAACAGCCGTATAACGAAAAAAAAAAAAAAAATCGATACATACTTATTGATGAAATTATCAATATGTCACGAAACCATAAAATACCCTCAAAATGTACAAAAATTGGTTGTTGGACTTTCTGGTTATACCTATTACATACTTATTCTGAGCACACAAATTCAATAATAATAAGCTGGATGCAATATCGGCTGTAAGGAGGTGATGGGATTAACACGGCACCCATAATATTTCCCACGCTTGGAAAATTCCTAAGTCGGCTGAAACATGAAACCGAGACTTCCAATCCGCCGGTCAAACGTCCTCAGCAACAGAACAAACCGTTTGTCTGCTTCGTAGGTTGATATGGTAATATATATTACAAATAAATATGAGTGTTATTAAAATAGTGTCTCATGTTCACAACGGCAGTTCATTCTGTCTACGGAAGCTGTATTTTCGAGAAACCGTTGCCATTATTTTTTTACTATGCCGTATATAACTATCTTAAATGTTGAACAGTAAACAAGTTTTACAAACTTTTTTTTTTTTTTTCATTTTCACAGACCATGGACTTACAATGTTCGAATGCGCGATAGAACCTTAGATACTACGGCACATAATCTCGTTTTAGTTTCACACCTGCCGGTATTGCATGTTAATAACATTAACAAGAAGGTACTGATAACTAATGAACCTACTTTCCTCCACATGGGTGCAAATAAATTTGAGTGAAGTTCGTGAAATCTTACACGGTAGGTAGGAATTGACGTCTCATAGACACTAATATCATTATAGATGAAACCAGAAACATGTGAAACAGTACAAAGACAATTAAAATACAAGAGTGACTTACCTGGGATTATAATTCAGAAAAACTCGTAAAATTAAGATAGTTTCCAATTAACTGCATCACGGAGGTAGGATTTGGAGCTTCAACTTCGGATGTAATCAGTGTAATGTTTAAACTGATAGGGTTCACTAACCTAAAATATTAACTCGGCCATAATTTTGAAAATAAGTGTCTGAGCCACTAAAACACATGAGTTTACATGGCCTACCATAACGCTACTTCTGTGAAAAATTTGATGGGAATCGGTTGATTGGTCTTCGATATATGGCATAAAAACATTATTTCCTTAAATGGGGCTATCTTTCAAAATTTCTTAATAAAAGGCTCTACACGATGTATGTAATAGATAATGTACGCATAAAAAGTTTGATTGAAATTGTTAAATGGTTAAATATNAAAGGCTCTACACGATGTATGTAATAGATAATGTACGCATAAAAAGTTTGATTGAAATTGTTAAATGGTTAAATAGACATGTCAAATACATGAAAATATTTACATGGCCGCCATTTTTTAAATCATTGTCTGACCCCATTTAAATCATGTAACTTTACATGGCCTTCTAATGTGTGCAAAATTTTGTGGAAAATAGTAGAATTATTCCGTGTAGCCTAAATGACAAAATCATCAGTTTACTCCCATGATACTACTTTGCGAAAAATTCGGCAAAGGAAGATCTCTATATGCATATCGGTGGATTTGTCCTTGAGATATGGCATAAAACCTCCGTTGATTATCTGACGATCTTCATAAGTGGAGGGCAAAAAGTATATATGTTCAGCATATTCGATTACTGTCATAGATACAATACATAAAGTTAAATTTAAATCAGTTACCAAGCTTCGTAGATATAGCCCACTAAGCTAGCATATTTGTATCAGAAAATAAGAGATTTACATACTTAAAACAAATAAATTCATATAGCCTACCATAAAACAAATTCTTCACCAAATTTTAAAGAAATCTTTTAATTGTTTTACGAGATACGGCATTAAAAACATATTATTTCATGTGGGGCTATCTTACAAAATGGCAGAGAAATGAGGTTTTGCATCGGCAATTTTAATGGATATAACTGATACTGTCAGCATACAAAGTTAAGTTGAAATTGATTTCGCAGTTTCGTAGATAAAAAATTCGATGCTAAAATGTTTATATGGCCGCCATTTATAAATATGTGTCAGACCGGTTCCAAATTTATTAGATTACGTAGCCTGCCATAGTGCTAATTTGGTATAAATCAGTTTTATTTTCGGAGATCACATAATTTTAATTTGTTAAGTAATACTATTTTTAAAAATGGCCGACAAAAGATGATTTTGTGTGTACAAATTTGGTTGTTGTAATATTTACAGCTATCATACAAAGTTTGATTGGAATTAACTACAAGGTTTCGACGATATAACACACAAAACTAAAAATAGCTATATGACCACAATTTTGAAAATNAAAGGCTCTACACGATGTATGTAATAGATAATGTACGCATAAAAAGTTTGATTGAAATTGTTAAATGGTTAAATATACATGTCAAATACATGAAAATATTTACATGGCCGCCATTTTTTAAATCATTGTCTGACCCCATTTAAATCATGTAACTTTACATGGCCTTCTAATGTGTGCAAAATTTTGTGGAAAATAGTCGNATTGTCTGACCCCATTTAAATCATGTAACTTTACATGGCCTTCTAATGTGTGCAAAATTTTGTGGAAAATAGTAGAATTATTCCGTGTAGCCTAAATGACAAAATCATCAGTTTACTCCCATGATACTACTTTGCGAAAAATTCGGCAAAGGAAGATCTCTATATGCATATCGGTGGATTTGTCCTTGAGATATGGCATAAAACCTCCGTTGATTATCTGACGATCTTCATAAGTGGAGGGCAAAAAGTATATATGTTCAGCATATTCGATTACTGTCATAGATACAATACATAAAGTTAAATTTAAATCAGTTACCAAGCTTTGTAGATATAGCCCACTAAGCTAGCATATTTGTATACTCGCCATTCAGAAAATAAGAGATTTACATACTTAAAACAAATAAATTCATATAGCCTACCATAAAACAAATTCTTCACCAAATTTTAAAGAAATCTTTTAATTGTTTTACGAGATACGGCATTAAAAACATATTATTTCATGTGGGGCTATCTTACAAAATGGCAGAGAAATGAGGTTTTGCATCGGCAATTTTAATGGATATAACTGATACTGTCAGCATACAAAGTTAAGTTGAAATTGATTTCGCAGTTTCGTAGATAAAAAATTCGATGCTAAAATGTTTATATGGCCGCCATTTATAAATATGTGTCAGACCGGTTCCAAATTTATTAGATTACGTAGCCTGCCATAGTGCTAATTTGGTATAAATCAGTTTTATTTTCGGAGATCACATAATTTTAATTTGTTAAGTAATACTATTTTTAAAAATGGCCAACAAAAGATGATTTTGTGTGTACAAATTTGGTTGTTGAAATATTTACAGCTATCATACAAAGTTTCATTGGAATTAACTACAAGGTTTCGACGATATAACACACAAAACTAAAAATAGCTATATGACCACAATTTTGAAAATNATTGGAATTAACTACAAGGTTTCGACGATATAACACACAAAACTAAAAATAGCTATATGACCACAATTTTGAAAATAAGTTATTGACATACATAAAATATCAGTTAGCATTACCTACCGCAGTACTACTTGTTTCCCAAGATATGACATGAAGGACAAAAGAGGCTCAGTGTAGACACATATTCTGTTTGTTATATGTATATATATATTTACAGCATAAAATTCTAATTGATTAAATGGTTTCGAAGATATAGCANTATTCTGTTTGTTATATGTATATATATATTTACAGCATAAAATTCTAATTGATTAAATGGTTTCGAAGATATAGCGTACTATGCTAAATAGCTAGATGGCCACTATTTTGAAAATAAGTGTCTGACATACTTGAAACATATTTGTACATATCAACTGCGGCAGTACTTGATTGCCACATTTAGTGGGAATCTGTCAATTGTTTCCCAAGAAATTACACAAAAACTTGATTAATTCATGTAGCGCTATCTTACAAAAAGGAGGACAAAAGTTGTTTTTTGGCTTATATGATGCTTGTAATAGATACTGCCAGCGTTCAAAATTCATTTGCAATTTGTCAAACGTTATGGTAATTATACCAAAAAAACATAAAATATTTTTATGACAGCCATTTTGAAAATAAGTATTTGATTAAAATCAATTACTTGCATTAACCTGGCCAATCATAGTATTACGTACATGCCAAAATTGGCGAAAATATGTTGAGTAGTTTTCGAGATACAGTGTAAAACTTTATTTTTCATGTGGCTCTATCTTCCAAAATGGCAGACCAACAATAATATTCACTTCTAATTTGATGCTTACAACTTCCGCTGTCAGAATACAAACTTTGGTTAAAATTGGTTGAATGGTTTCCGAGATAAGACATATCGTCCTAAATTTTGAAATGGCTGCAATTTTTAAATTAAGTCCCCGGCGTGGTCTAAAACTATAAAAGTCAGGTTTCCTTATTTAGTACCATATGTGTACCGAGTTTGGTGAAATTCTTCACGCGTTCAAAAATTGAACCGGGGGAAGGGGGCGCTCACATACACACACATTCACACACACACATACATTCAGAAGGAGAAAGTGATTTCATAAGCCTTTATTTCCTTCGAGAAGTAGGTTAATAACGCTACTACTGACGTCATCCGAGCGATGTCGTCCACAAATGCTCTAAACTGATTTTAAATACATACAGCAATTAGTAACTTTCTCGGTGAATCACAATATTTAATAATGGGCTAATCCTCCCATGTCGAAGCCAGACCCGGACAACTGTATCGTATCTCAGATAGATAACAATCCCACCACCGGCGTCCGCATACATCGGTTTGCGCTGTTTTTGGAAACTTTGCCCTTTTTTAGAAGCTATGGATGGAACAGCTCAAAATTTCGTGGAAGATCACTGTTACTCGTTAAGTGAAATATTAGTTTTTACTTAGTTTTAGTGAATTATATGCATTGCTAGTTTTTAAATATAAATCGTATTATAGCTTTAGGGCACCTCTTTACAGCATTAAAGAAGGCAAAAAAATGTAATTATATAAATATTAGTCTCTTTTTTATTTTATTTTACAGACGTCATTATTCCCAATGTTCTGTTTTTGTAGTATACCTCGTCGTTTTTACCTTAAGCATGCACGCCACGATAAAGTGAGTGCAGAGATTTGGGCGGCTCTTAACGGCGAGGTCTTGAGACCGATGAGGGTGATTGAGGTGAGTATGGGGGAGTGCCGGAATGAAAGGGCAGGGGAAACGGGAGATTCCGAGAAAACCCGCCGTCCAGCGGCATCGACCGGCACGATACACACATGCGAAAATCCGGAAATGACTCGGCAGGGGAATTCAACCCGGTTCGCCTTGGTGGGAAGCGAGTAGTCTAACCGCCCATCCACCGCGACCCCGTCGCGATAAAATTTCCCGTAAAAGCTTGGCGGAATCTTCCACGAGATCTGCTACCTGAGCCAGGATGCAAGCAGTTATGGAGGGTTCATTGGAATAACCTGTCCAACAATACTTGTTGCCGTAAAAACGAGTGCATTTTATTAAGATCTTACTTCTGCAATTGTGGTTCAGGAAAACTCTTCACTCACGACCTCGGTATTGTGCGTTTATGCACAGAGCATAATCGTTTTGTTGTTATAACTGGAACTTTTGTGTTAAATAAACACGAATGTTTGCCATAATTTCCACACAATACTGTTATAATTAGTGAAACTGTTCGTATTTTTATGTACTATTTATTCATGTTTAATAGTCTTACACGCTTTCTCAAAACAAAATAAACAAAATGACTACCACCCTATCTCTGATTGGCTAAAATTTCAACCTTGTAGGAAATCTTACATCTAAAATTGCACACGACTAATTACAAAAACGTACATGAAAACGGCCAGCCGATGGCCACGTGTTCCATAGAACCATCCATACAAGAGGACATGCAGATTTGTATGGAATCGTCCAAGAAATTTTCCATCATGGCCTATGGGCTTTAAAAATTAACTTACGGATCCTACTACCCAGCCCAATATACTGGAATAATAACACAGAATCTTAAAAAAGATTGGCCAACATGTTTTACTATTCAATTTATGAACCACAATAATAAAAGGATATATTTAAAACCAAAATTTGTTCAGGAGTTTTTTTTACACAACGTATGTGTAGAAAAATAGGGCTCGCGCTCCTGTATATTCGTGCGCACGAGCAAATAAATGTAGTCTGAGACCGACTGTTATAATCAAGAAGTTCTGAATTCCTACAGTGGTTATACCTAGTCGCCATGTTGTTCGTTACTACTGAACTAGAAAACAAACAAGATAAAGGGAAGCAAGAATTTGGGCGGTGATGTAAAATAATCCGAAACTGTGAAATTGTGCGGAATTTCGTTTAATAATTGTATAAACATATACGAATTAGGTAGTTAGGCAAATATGTTACAAATTTTTTTTGTATACGGCAAAATTAAATTGCAGAATTAAAACGTTACGCACACGATTTTTGAACAGAAAGTAACAAGGATAAAAATTTTCCTTCACAAACAAAAGTATATTCTTTTGCTGAAATTTGCTTACCTTACATTAAAAAAAAAGTTTCTCTCGTTTTTTTACAATCTGCATTAAGCAACTTTCCTTATAAAATCGTGCAATTTGTTTCAGCTAAACAAAAAAAAATTGCAAATTCTCTTTAATATCCCGAACTTATTTAATTGAAAGTACATTATGGGATATTCTACAATTACCTAATTACATTAATAAATAAACTCTTACGGGATTAAAGCTCTGCCTGACAGTCTGGCACGCAAAATACGTACGCCTACATCGGAGGTGTACTCCAAAAGGTAATAAATATTGAAAAGATTACAATAAATGGCACGATAATCTCAAAACTACCAAGTCGCTCAAATAAAATATGGCTAACTAACTAAGTATGTCTAGCAAACCTAGAAGTGAATCAGCTACAAAGATATGGAAAAATATTTTCTGTTTTCTTTTTAACACCGGGAAATTGGAAAGGTTTACTACACACTGCGGTGTATTACAAAATAAAACGCAATATAAGGAAATCAAACTTTTAGCATACCATGATATAAATAAGACACTTTAAAACAAACATCCGGGTTATAGAAAACTGTGCTCAACAAGACGATATATGCCTGCAGGTATTCGGCGGGAAAGTATCGACAAGCTGGATACCTGCGGCTCGAGAATTACTACTCAATTTGCGCATTTCCCCAATTGGCTGGAAAATAATTACACAGCAATTATGCAACGGGAGAGCAATTTGAAACAGTTTAGGATGGGAAAGAGAGAGCCCGTAGAGATTAGTGGCGCAGGGTTGCGGGTGGGGGGGAGTGAAAGCGAATGGGGGTTAAGCTACTGAACCAGCACCCGGTCGGGACGCAGTGACGTGTAAAATTACAGGGGCAAACACTGCGTCTGACGACGAGAGAGAAAACGAGAGAGAGGAAGATAGTGAGAGAGACGAGGCACAAAGGACAAGAAGATCAAAACGACTGGTCTCGAAAACTCGCGAGCGAGCCCTCCAGCAACATGGACTACGTCGATCGAGCGTGCGGAAACCCCGACTGCAAGGAAAGCCAGGGTTTAATAACGCCGGGTCGCAAAATTATTACTATTTTACGTCTGCGTTTCGTCCTTTGCTGATACAACTTTCCGCAACATAAATGGTAATAGTAAGAAAACAAAGAGAGTTAGGCCTAACCCAGGCACATCGACTTTATTTCAGCGGCAGAATATTGCAGCCTAAAACTGTTCAAGACGGAAGAATTTCTTCCGCGCAGTGCTCCTTGAAGGAAAATCACTTTAGTTTACAAGTTGCAGTGGAAATAAAAGAAAAAGGGCAACAGGAAAAAAAGGCTTACTGCGAAATTGTTTGCTCGCTTTATTTGCCAAGCGTGTGAAGAGGATCGATGACGCCCGCGACCGAGACTGTTGAGAGACTTTACTTTAAACTTGAAGTTTTGACTAAGGACTCCAGGAAAATACTGAGTACGTGCGCGATCTTGAATGGTAGTTCAGGCAGCTCTTGCTCAATTATATAATTCCCCTATAACAAAAGGCTTCTATAGAGGCTTTAATAAGTAAAGATAAGTTGGATTAGTTTTGTAGCAAAATGATGAAAAAGGTTACATGGAAGAAATAATTTGTACAACTTCAACTAATTGTTTTCACATAAAGACTGATTGTAGTTATGGCAGATAATCCTTAGAATTCTCAAACACACTTAGGATATGCTGGTGTAATGCTCAGATTATAGTGTTTCTGGGAGTGTCAAAACTACTACATTAAAATTTTACTTTCCTCTTTGTGAGCGAAATGAGTCTGCGCGACGGAAATATTTAATAAAGACATGTTAAAAAAGAAAAAATTTCAAAACCTAAATTATGCCCACTACAAAGTGTACTTGGGTTGAATCGACAACATAACGTGATTTGGCGTGCCAACATACTAGTATGTTTACTTTTCAAGTCTCTGTAAAGCATTACGGCTTCATTGCGATGTCTTTCCAAACAACTAATTAGGTCCAACGGTGCTCTGAAGCTGTCCATGCAGCCTTACAGAATTTCGCTAGTCGAACAAATACGACACGCTTATTTTGCCTTTTCAGACAAGGTACAATTACAAAAATGCATTAGAAAAACCGAATAATATTGTTACTGTAAACCAAGTTAATTGTAACTACAAATGTCGTAGCAAATAAATTAACGTTTATGAGGCAAGGATAGAATTTAGTATTTAATATAGCGCAGTATTAAAACATTTTAAATTATATCAACACCNAACGTTTATGAGGCAAGGATAGAATTTAGTATTTAATATAGCGCAGTATTAAAACATTTTAAATTATATCAACACCAAAGCCTAATGGGACAAAATGTATTCGCATCATGAAGAGCGTACTCCCCTGTTAGTAAGGACCTCCCTGAGTTCTGTCAAGAAACCTTAAAATGGCATACACTTTTGAAAACATTCCCATTACACTCATCTGAACGGTTTTATTTTATTTCACATTTCGTCACACGACGTCTTTAGTTCTNATCGTACGATGTGTTTAGTTCTGGATTGCTAGCGATGTTACTAGAAAATAATCAGTTAGGAATTGCACACAGTTAAGGAAAAAGTGTGTGCACTTAAGAGGTGATTTTGTATTAAAAATACCAATACGAAGAATATGTGCCTGTTTCAGTGGATTATTTTATCCTACGTACAAAATTTATTGCCAAGAAAACACACAAAATAACTGGTTTTGAAAAAGAAAAAGAAGAAGAAAAAGACGTGCACAAAATTTGAAAATCACTTTACGTGCCGGTACGTGGAATAGCTATATATTACCTCTGTAAACGGTCAAAAGGCAGAGCTGAGTATGGGCTGAAATTAGTTATTCGTTAATTATGAGATGTGCGTCACTTCCGTTCACGTATTATTCATATGGGGACAAGAAGAAAATTAAATACGTCGTGCAATTTCATATGATAACAACATATTTTGGGATATTAGTAAAATTAATGGTACTTCCAGTTTATATCGTCCTAGTATTAGGTATAAAAACATACACTTTTAATGTCACAAGGCGTACAACCTTTATCTTTATTCAAATACCATAAAACGCAGGGCCAATTCAAAACTTTCTTTTGCATTAGGTTGTTTATTCGGGGGGAAAAACAGCATAACGGCGAGATGCAATGTAGTATATAAATCGATGTGACAGTATAACACAAAAATACCGCCGCCAAATGAGAAAAACTACATTAATTTTGACATATTGATTTCCGCAGTATTATAACAGTTACAGAATTTAACGTTTTCAGATTTTAACGACGGGAAATATAACAGTTTCTCTCCCCGCACAAAAATTAAATNACGTTTATGAGGCAAGGATAGAATTTAGTATTTAATATAGCGCAGTATTAAAACATTTTAAATTATATCAACACCGAAGCCTAATGGGAAAAAATGTATTCGCATCATGAAGAGCGTACTCCCCTGTTAGTAAGGACCTCCCTGAGTTCTGTCAAGAAACCTTAAAATGGCATACACTTTTGAAAACATTCCCATTACACTCATCTGAACGGTTTTATTTTATTTCACATTTCGTCACACGACGTGTTTAGTTCTGGATTGCTAGCGATGTTACTAGAAAATAATCAGTTAGGAATTGCACACAGTTAAGGAAAAAGTGTGTGCACTTAAGAGATGATTTTGTATTAAAAATACAATTACACACAGTTAAGGAAAAAGTGTGTGCACTTAAGAGATGATTTTGTATTAAAAATACCAATACGAAGAATATGTGCCTGTTTCAGTGGATTATTTTATTCTACGTACAAAATTTATTGCCAAGAAAACACACAAAATAACTGGTTTTGAAAAAGAAAAAGAAAAAAAAAAGAAAAAAAAAAGTCGTGCACAAAATTTGAAAATCACTTTACGTGCCGGTACGTGGAATAGCTATATATTACCTCTGTAAACGGTCAAAAGGCAGAGCTGAGTATGGGCTGAAATTAGTTATTCGTTAATTATGAGATGTGCGTCACTTCCGTTCACGTATTATTCATATGGGGACAAGAAGAAAATTAAATACGTCGTGCAATTTCATATGATAACAACATATTTTGGGATATTAGTAAAATTAATGGTACTTCCAGTTTATATCGTCCTAGTATTAGGTATAAAAACATACACTTTTAATGTCACAAGGCGTACAACCTTTATCTTTATTCAAATACCATAAAACGCAGGGCCAATTCAAAACTTTCTTTTGCATTAGGTTGTTTATTCGGGGGGAAAAACAGCATAACGGCGAGATGCAATGTAGTATATAAATCGATGTGACAGTATAACACAAAAATACCCCCGCCAAATGAGAAAAACTACATTAATTTTGACATACTGTTTCCGCAGTATTATACCNGACAGTATAACACAAAAATACCGCCGCCAAATGAGAAAAACTACATTAATTTTGACATATTGATTTCCGCAGTATTATAACAGTTACAGAATTTAACGTTTTCAGATTTTAACGACGGGAAATATAACAGTTTCTCTCCCCGCACAAAAATTAAATTTTATAGACGGGAACTTTTTTTTTTTATAAAACGTAGATTATGTAAGTGTGAAGAGAGGAAAAGGGTTTTAGCAGCGTGTCTCACGCCACCNTTTTTTTTTTTATAAAACGTAGATTATGTAAGTGTGAAGAGAGGAAAAGGGTTTTAGCAGCGTGTCTCACGCCACCACGTTTAAGCGTCGTGTTAAATATCGGATAAAAATTGCTACTAAGGGAGGTCGAGTTCTCCCCCGCTTTTTACGGCCTTTTACCTTCTCTAGTTAGCAACACTGACTTTGCGCGTTACCTACCTTCTGTTAGCTGAATTGTAGTATAAGGAAATAAAGACAACAACAAAGAGACTGAGATAAATACTTTTCAGATAATGATAACAACACAGAATTGTAATAACTGACTGAAAAAAAAAGTGAGATAGATGTGAGTGAAGCTCTGCACCTAGGGTCTTAAAACGACGAATGTGAAATTAAGTGGATCTGGAGCAGCGACACAATGAAATTACTGGGATAACGGGAGTACCTGGAGAAAACCCCAAGAGGCCAATGTCAAAATCTACCACGTATGCTTGGAAACTGTAAAAATAAAATAAAAACATTAAAATTATAAATGTTAAAATGAAAAGTATTTACACTTCGTTTACTGTTCGCATAGAGTCATGTCCCAAGTTTTTTCTTATATAGCAGTGCATTCTAAGTAGTTAAAATTCTTTTCTTGGACTTATGTTTCGGAAATTCACGAACAGCGGGACATGTNATAGCAGTGCATTCTAAGTAGTTAAAATTCTTTTCTTGGACTTATGTTTCGGAAATTCACGAACAGCGGGACATGTCCGTAGCCCGTAACATCCTAGTTTTCTATAACGCTGCGGTTTCCAGCGACACAAGACATCCTCACAGCAAGACCTATTGCACTTGGGTTGTGTGCTGCAGGATTATAATAGCACGAGGACGACNATAGCAGTGCATTCTAAGTAGTTAAAATTCTTTTCTTGGACTTATGTTTCGGAAATTCACGAACAGCGGGACATGCCCGTAGCCCGTAACATCCTAGTTTTCTATAACGCTGCGGTTTCCAGAGACACAAGACATCCTCACAGCAAGACCTATTGCACTTGGGTTGTGTGCTGCAGGATTATAATAGCACGAGGACGACNGACACAAGACATCCTCACAGCAAGACCTATTGCACTTGGGTTGTGTGCTGCAGGATTATAATAGCACGAGGACGACTTGCCTGCACGTAGCGAGGAGAGGCCACCCTGTTATCGGGCTGCGCCGGGCCGATATCGGCTGCTTGTTAACCACATATACAGTACCTCGCCGAGTGATCTACAAGGAGGCTCCAGACTGCGTACAGCGCAGCTGGGGCGGCGACGATAACGAAGGCAAACTGCAGAAACAGGGCCGAGCAGTGTATGACGCCAGGATGGCGAAGGCCAGTCGAATAAGTCCGTGCACTGGTTTTCAAGCAGGTGGAGGAGGNTCAACAAAGCAAATCCGAACCAAAAGTACCCTTCTGGACGAGGCACGCAATCCAGAACCCCGCTGCATCAAGGAACTAAAACATGCGTCTCAAATGCGCAGGAAGAAAGAAACATCGAAGGACATTTGTACATTTAGAGATCGTACTTCTTCCTTTCCGGACCGATATTTCATATTAACAGGAAATAATTTCAATAACCTGAATCATTTTCGTAGGTGACAGCTCTGAGACAGAAAATTCAACACTACTACTTTAGTCATAGGTTTATAATACGTGGAGGTAGGGAATGTGTTGGATCGACGCTTCCAGGCACGCCGCTCGATGTAGAAACATTGACGTGTTTTAGAAAACAAATGTACGTGCAAATTATTTTACGTACGCATGCAGTGTCACATTTCTACCAAACTGTGTGTCCTCCCGCAACATACACTTTAATTACTGTTTTTACTAACTGCCTTCATGCCGTGAGGATAGTTGGGGAATTACTTATGTACTACAGCATGTTCTCGTGTGCCACAACGGCTGAAAAGTNCCTTCATGCCGTGAGGATAGTTGGGGAATTACTTATGTACTACAGCATGTTCTCGTGTGCCACAACGGCTGAAAAGTGGTTCCACGTAAAAATCAGGTTGATCTGTACGGCCTGAAGTGACAATTAAGGGCGTTATACGCCCTAGAAAATGAAAACGTAACAAGCACTTAGTTAAAAAAAAAATTTTGACTCTGTTAAAGAGTTAAGAAAACCAATTTTTACAATGCATCAGCAAACGAACAGAATCACCTTTTGAAAATGACGTTCCCAGTCAGTAACAAAACAGAGGTTGCGACACTCACATCACAATAAATGTCGTAGCCCTGAGTATTTGCTAAAATTACAAGAAGGAATATTAACCAACATGTCCAAATGTACAAGAAAGGTTGCGACTATGTTGTAACATTGTAACATTCTAATCCGCTCCATTTGGGAAAAAAACAGTCTTCACAATTACGGACGGCCGTCCAATGCCTTGGAGGTAGGCAACATGTTCACCACACTACCCAAGCAGTTTGCCTATCGTCAAGGTTCTGGACCGTCANCAATGCCTTGGAGGTAGGCAACATGTTCACCACACTACCCAAGCAGTTTGCCTATCGTCAAGGTTCTGGACCGTCACGTTTATTTGCGGGGAATGTTTTCTCGCAAACGGTAGGTAAGCTAATTACAACATAGAGATCCTTTTTGTACATTTCGACACGGTGGTTAATAATGCATTTCGTAATTTTCGCAAATACTCAGGGGTACAAAATGTTCTGCAATGTGATACCAGTAACCCTTCTTTTGTTTGAGACTGGGACCCNTTCGCAAATACTCAGGGGTACAAAATGTTCTGCAATGTGATACCAGTAACCCTTCTTTTGTTTGAGACTGGGACCCTTAATTATACAATGATATTTTCAGAGTAAGATGATATTCATTTGCTAATTAATTGTACGAATTTTTTCTTTAATCTATAATAGTTTCCAATGTTTTTAACTATATAATCGTTTCCCACTTTCGTGGGCGAATAACACAATTTATTATCACTTCAAGCCAGAAGTCGTACATACAAAAACGCTACCCACTCCTTGGAGGCGGCCACTTTAATGTACATACATCAATAAATAACTAGCAGAACCCCACTTAAGTGAACNTTCGCAAATACTCAGGGGTACAAAATGTTCTGCAATGTGATACCAGTAACCCTTCTTTTGTTTGAGACTGGGACCGTTAATTATACAATGATATTTTCAGAGTAACATGATATTCATTTGCTAATTAATTGTACGAATTTTTTCTTTAATCTATAATAGTTTCCAATGTTTTTAACTATATANTGCTAATTAATTGTACGAATTTTTTCTTTAATCTATAATAGTTTCCAATGTTTTTAACTATATAATCGTTTCCCAGTTTCGTGGGCGAATAACACAATTTATTATCACTTCAAGCCAGAAGTCGTACATACAAAAACACTACCCACTCCTTGGAGGCGGCCACTTTAATGTACATACATCAATAAATAACTAGCAGAACCCCACTTAAGTGAACNCTACCCACTCCTTGGAGGCGGCCACTTTAATGTACATACATCAATAAATAACTAGCAGAACCCCACTTAAGTGAACATAGAATAATACATTTTTGACAGAACGATAAGACATACAACCTCTTCGCTGCCAGCATCGCTGTAGTATATTCCAGTCAGTGGATTTATGAGAAAAAAAAATATTTTTTTGGAAACATTATACATCAGATGTTTAAATAACCGTAAATCAGCTAAAACACGACATGAACTGGAGCCACGTGCGTGAGCTACGCAAGGAAACTTTTACAGCTTCTGAAACATCGTGTTCTTAAATACGACTTCTTCGCTAAACTGTATAGTTGACATTATGACCTAGTTGAATCAAATTTGTTGGAAACGGTGTTCGAAATTGCGCTCTCTTAACCTGGATGTACACCACGCGGTTATAGTTTTTGTCAGTGTAGTAGCGTGTTACACGCAAAAATGATTAAAAAATTTTCCGTAATTCGGCAGAAAGAAGGAAGTTATTTGGAGTACTGTCACAGACAGATAATTTACCCAAAAAAATTATTTGCAAACAAGAAAAATCTGAGTGTTATAAACACATGCAACCCCCATGACTGCATATTATACAGATCGACCTTTTGATCGGCAAAATTTTCACACATGCTCATTCTGATTCTAGAAGAATAACTTGGCCGTATACGAATCCCTCAAAGGATTGAGGGTGAATGAAGTACAGAAAAGTGTTCAACCAATATTTACACATGGATGGCGAGAACATTTGCACTTACGTTTTCCTAAAAATTCTATGCAGTCACTTTTATTGCGTGAAAGAAGCTAAAAAAATAGTAATATTGATCTTTCAGGTTTTAAATTTCTTACGAAACAAATTTGTAACAAATCAATAATATACAATGTTGTTTATTTAAACTCATCATCTAGCGTAAATTATTTTACGTTTGTTATGCAGGGTTAAACATAGAATAATCCTTTAATACTACCAAAAAGTAAACACTGCACAGTGGTACAGATACCGTATGGGTGCTGAGAAAAAAAATATGTTCACCCGTAACTTGGCACACAGTTAAGCGCTCAAGCTAGTGGAGTGTATCACACGTCCTAAAATATTTTAAATTCCACCCCTACCCCTCCTCCATCGCAATAATTCTTACCTAAAGGGGGCCACGGTGGCTGAGCGGGTAGTCCGCTCGCCTCCCACCAAGGCGAAACGGGTTCAATCTCCTGCCGGGTCACTGGATTTTTGCAAGTTGGAATCGTGCTGGACGATGCCGCTGGTTGGCGAGTTTTCCCGGGGATCTCCCGCCCTTGCATTCCGGTGCTGCTCCATTATCCCCTCTTTTCACCCTCATCGGCTCTCAAGACCTCGTTGTTAAGAGCCGCACAAATCTCTTCCAAATCAACTCTTACCTCAAGTGTTTGCAAAAGTTCACAATATCATGGACGATTAATTTTTACATCGTCAAAAGGACACGTGTGAGGCGTCACCAAATAGAACTATCTATCTTTTGTGGAACTAAAACACAGTTGGAGGGTACAAGGATCGTCGGTTTAATTTTGCGTCGCTGAAGCTATTTTTTTNCTTTTGTGGAACTAAAACACAGTTGGAGGGTACAAGGATCGTCGGTTTAATTTTGCGTCGCTGAAGCTATTTTTTTTGTTATCAACTTCATTTTTTTTGTAAGAAGAGGGAATACTAATATTATAAACTAATCTACAGTTAAACTGTTCAGACCCATTTTAATTTACGGCTTAAGGTGCTGCAAAACCAGAAACATTTTGATGAGTACTTTAATCGACGCGACACTTGCTTCACTGCCACAACCACAGGGTCTTAGGCCTCGTGTTCGTTTATAATATGAATCACTCATACGCAAGGTTTACGAATCACTTATCCACAGGGAAGATCATTAGTAGAGACATGCAAAATTTGCGTTATTGTTTGGCGTATGGCTTGANGCAAGGTTTACGAATCACTTATCCACAGGGAAGATCATTAGTACAGACATGCAAAATTTGCGTTATTGTTTGGCGTATGGCTTAACTGCGCTGTACTGTATATACAGGAGCCGGCGTCGTTCTTCCATTGGCTGCTGCACGGATATGAAGCCACGCTCTTCCTGACTGGACTGCACGTGATTGGTGCACACAATTGTGAAGTTTTCTTAATTTACTGGCGCAGTGCTACTCAGCGCGTGCCAGATGAAGTATGGTCCGATAACAAACGTATTGCAAAGGTGAACATGTGTAAAGTTTAACGTGTAGTCAAATAATAACGCGAATTTTGGAGGTCTCTAATCATTAGGCATTTAGCCTTGCGCTGTGCATTACCGGCTGAAAATAGCTTCCTGTACGTCATGTGCACTCTAAATTCGAATAAGTGGAAAATCACTGATTCGCAGTGAAATTCAACTATTCGAATGAGTGAAAATGGATCCACTTAGAATCATTGGAAAACCACTGGTTCTTTCAGTGAAACAATTTTCACTGATTGGATAAGTGACGACCGATTGTGTGCGGCAAATTAAATATCATTTTTATTGATTGAATTTAGCCAAAAAATTACGAGAAAAAATATCTTCGAAAGTTACTATTTACATTGAGCAATTTACCATAGTTAAAAAAAAAGTAAAAAAGATTGTGGATGGTAACTATTGAACATAAGCCACTCGCAGTCGTCTTTATTAGACCGTTACCTTACCAACTGAGCTACGAAGTCAACTTTAACGAAAATGGGGAAAATATATGTGTTATATATTCATTGAAAGTAGTATGTAGTTTCAAATTGTATGGCCTTTATTTTCGTTGTTAGTATAATTGGTACCGTTATGATTGTTAAAACAAATAGTAGCTACGTGTGAATGCACTCACTTCACCACATTAAATGCAGTTAAAACCTTCAAACCGAGCGCCGAGATGATTACGTGAAAATTAAATGAAAAACGTAAAAATGGAGTGAAAGACTCAATGTTAATGTTATCTCGTAAAATTGAGTTATAAAAGACGAAACTCACATTTTAGAAATTATCTGTTTTATTGGTTTTATTAGTTTATGCGTTGTTATTTTATTTTGTAAACGTTCTTACAACTGATCCATCAGTCTGAAAAACAAATCACTGAAAAACAGTGAAAAAAAAAAGTTAATGAATCAGCGGAAAATGTGACTGAATAAATAAGTGAAGGAAAAAGGGCATTTTTCGCAAATTCATCATTAACATTGACTAAGTGACTCTTGAATCAGTCAGGCACTAGTGACTGATTGAAACAGTAAAATTCTCACTGAATCAAATTTAGAGTGAACATAACTACGTGCACTTGGTCTGAATCCAANACTGATTGAAACAGTAAAATTCTCACTGAATCAAATTTAGAGTGAACATAACTACGTGCACTTGGTCTGAATCCAAAGCTTCTCCGATATGTTCGTGATCGAAGATACCTTAGCGTCATCAGTCAAGCATTTTAAAACTTCCGCCATTTGAACACGGCACCGGGTGCAATTGCATGCGTGGTAATGGCTGTTCATGGTAAAGTGAGCACTTTTGAAGCCCTGGTAATTTTTTTNTTTTGTGGAACTAAAACACAGTTGGAGGGTACAAGGATCGTCGGTTTAATTTTGCGTCGCTGAAGCTATTTTTTTGTTATCAACTTCATTTTTTTTTGTAAGAAGAGGGAATACTAATATTATAAACTAATCTACAGTTAAACTGTTCAGACCCATTTTAATTTACGGCTTAAGGTGCTGCAAAACCAGAAACATTTTGATGAGTACTTTAATCGACGCGACACTTGTTTTACTGCCACAACCACAGGGTCTTAGGCCTCGTGTTCGTTTATAATATGAATCACTCATACGCAAGGTTTACGAATCACTTATCCACAGGGAAGATCATTAGTACAGACATGCAAAATTTGCGTTATTGTTTGGCGTATGGCTNGGTTTACGAATCACTTATCCACAGGGAAGATCATTAGTACAGACATGCAAAATTTGCGTTATTGTTTGGCGTATGGCTTAACTGCGCTGTACTGTATATACAGGAGCCGGCGTCGTTCTTCCATTGGCTGCTGCACGGATATGAAGCCACGCCCTTCCTGACTGGACTGCACGTGATTGGGGCACGCAATTGTGAAGTTTTCTTCATTTACTGCCGCAGTGTTACTCAGCGCGTGCCAGATGAAGTATGGTCCGATAACAAACGTATTGCAAAGGTGAACATGTGTAAAGTTTGACGTGTAGTCAAATAATAACGCGAATTTTGGAGGTCTCTAATCATTAGGCATTTAGCCTTGCGCTGTGCATTACCGGCTGAAAATAGCTTCCTGTACGTCATGTGCACTCTAAATTCGAATCAGTGGAAAATCACTGATTCGCAGTGAAATTAAACTATTCGAATGAGTGAAAATGGATCCACTTAGAATCATTGGAAAACCGCTGGTTGTTTCAGTGAAACAATTTTCACTGATTGGATAAGTGACGACCGATTGTGTGCGGCAAATTAAATATCATTTCTATTGAATTTAGCCAAAAAATTACGAGAAAAAATATCTTCGAAAGTTACTATTTACATTGAGCAATTTACTGTAGTTAAAAAAAAAAAGTAAAAAAGATTGCGGATGGTAACTATTGAACATAAGCCACTCCCAGTCGTCTTTATTAGACCGTTACCTTACCAACTGAGCTACGAAGTCAACTTTAACGAAAATGGGGAAAATATATGTGTTATATATTCATTGAAAGTAGTATGTAGTTTCAAATTGTATGGCCTTTATTTTCGTTGTTAGTATAATTGGTACCGTTATGATTGTTAAAACAAATAGTAGCTACGTGTGAATGCACTCACTTCACCACATTAAATGCAGTTAAAACCTTCAAACCGAGCGCCGAGATGATTACGTGAAAATTAAATGAAAAACGTAAAAATGGAGTGAAAGACTCAATGTTAATGTTATCTCGTAAAATTGAGTTATAAAAGACGAAACTCACATTTTATAAATTATCTGTTTTATTGGTTTTATTAGTTTATGCGTTGTTATTTCATTTTGTAAACGTTCTTTAACTGATCCATCAGTCCGAAAAACAAATCACTGAAAAACAGTGAAAAAAAAAAAAGGTTAATGAATCAGCGGAAAATGTGACTGAATAAATAAGTGAAGGAAAAAGGGCATTTTTCGCTAATTCATCATTAACATTGACTAAGTGACTCTTGAATCAGTCAGGCACTAGTAACTGATTGAAACAGTAAAATTCTCACTGAATCAAATTTAGAGTGAACATAACTACGTGCACTTGGTCTGAATCCAAAGCTTCTCCGATATGTTCGTGATCGAAGATACCTTAGCGTCATCAGTCAAGCATTTTAAAACTTCCGCCATTTGAACACGGCACCGGGTGCAATTGCATGCGTGGTAATGGCTGTTCATGGTAAAGTGAGCACTTTTGAAGCCCTGGTAATTTTTTTCTTTCAGCCATTTTTTTGTCCTTTAACTACTTTTTTTAAAAATAATTATCGCCATGTAAGTAATAAACACAGTGTGTATACTTCACCGCACTCGGAAGTTAACGTCTAAGGCTAAAATAAAATATATTTATTGAGTATTATTCCATATGAGAGGGCTTTCAAAAGTGCTCGCTTTACCGTGAATTAACTATAGTAAAACTTTGGGAAGTCCAATCTCTCCACTCACGACCCATTGACGACGTGCGCCGACCACAGACTAAAAATGAGGTAGACCGACCTCGCTGGCTGCCCACAACCAATCTTCGTGTTCCAATATTGAACTGCTTTTTTTGCCAATACGACATGCAAAAAAAAACCGGCGTGGATTGGATTTAGGATTAGAATACTGTTAGGTAAAATGTGCTTTGAGTTGTTTTTATACTTCCTCTAACCAATTTGTAATGCAGTCTGGTTAAATTCAAATGTGTAAAAGTATTGTATTAATATAACAGTGGTTGTCATTTAAAAATTCGGATATAAACAAACACGTTCGTCATTGTGGACCATGTGAGTTTTACAGCTGTGTTGTTTGGGGTAGGTCAATGTTGGGCGCATGCGCAGAAGACTAATAATCGGTGTACCTCGACTTCAGCCTAAGTTCAGGACCCGCCGACGGCGTGTGCGGAGGACGGCCGCCGAGTGCACCGACAGCGGCTCGCGTAACGAGGGCAGGTTCCGCGGCCCTCGGACGCACAATCGACCATTAATTAAGCGGCGACGCCGCCCTATCAGCTGGCGGTGTAGGCTGCTGTGGCGGCGG
>NQII01000353.1:814368-885130 GCA_002778355.1 Clitarchus hookeri
CTCCGCTCCCGGAGTGACAATGCCGGCATGCCGCGCACACAGCATCGCTACGTCGGATTCAAACCATGGTCCTTTACCAGTTACTAAACGAGCCCGAGCCGTGTGAAAACCGCTACAAGTAAATTAATCTTGAAAGGGGAGTAGAGTAGAGAGATTTGGACGGCTCTTAACAACGAGGTCTTGAGAGCCGAAGAGGGTGAAATTAGGTGTGGATGGAGCAGCGCCGGAAAGCAAGGATGGGGGGAAACGGGAGATCCCCGAGAAAACCCGCCGACCAGCGGCATCGTCCGTCATAATTCCCGCGTGCGCAAATACCAGAGTATCCGCGCCGGGAATCGAACCCTTAGTTAGCCTTAGTGGGCGGCGAGCGCTCTAGCCGCTGCGACGCCGCGGCCACAGTTGAAGATTAGTCGCAATCTTTGTCACTGTCAATGCAATCACTGTCATCTGCCTCGAAACGTGAGTGCAATCACTTTTATTTACACTAGGGGAGTAATTTAAGAGTACTTAGTTATTTCCCCGAGCTCAGTATAAATTACTAGTATTTCAATTTGTTTTATGCGTGGAAATCAACGAGTGGAGATTTCACTTCTAAGAAATCCTGAAGAAAAAAATTCTAAATACATTTATTTGCAGTTTTTTTTAATTTACGCGATGTGGTGCTTATGATTTTATAACTAATCTTGAAGTATTACAAATATTAATAATTATGTTAATTCTACAAAGCTGAACGATACTCATCCGGACTTAAAGCCATGCTATGCTGGTGATGTGGTGCACACACACGATGCCCAGCTTCGGACAATCTGGGAATCTCGGATATAGGGACGTGCCAACTATGTTGAGAACGAGGGATAAGACTGGAGTACAAAATCATTTTGGTCAGCAATTTCTTAATTTTTTCAAAGTTTCAGTTTATTAAAAAATACTTTTGTGCGATGTATTTGTTAAAAATGCTAACCATAAAACAATCAACTATTATTATTTACTCTGTTTACAAAAAATTACACTTTCGCCTGTTAAAACTAGGGGTGATGTGAGTGGAGAAATTTAGACGGCTATTAACATCGACGTCTTGGGAGCCGATGAGGGTGAAGTGAGGTGAGAATGGAGCAGCACCGGAATGAGAGAGCGGGGGAAACGGGAGATATCAGAGAAAACCCGCCAACCAGTGGCATTGTCCGGCACTATTCACAAATGCGAAAATCCGGGAGCGAGCCCGTCTGGAACTGAACCCGATCCGCCTATATGGGAGGCCAGCGGTCTAACCACTACACCACAGCAGCCCCTCAAGCCAAAGGGTAAAATGTTTTTAGATGGTAATATTAACGCAATTAAATAATATACGTCAAAAATATGAGATATATATTTATGTGTTTTCGGCCATCACACTAAATTACGTCCAGGGGAGGGGGGTGTACGAGCCCACAAATCACTTTTCAACCCCCGCCCCAACATTCTTACTTGTCTTCCTTCATCTGGCCGTTGCTAGCGCAGCCCTGGCTCGGTCTGAGCGACACGTGAACACTTGCACCTCGACAAGCACGTCAGCTCTGACGTTCTCTCGCAATCCCTCTTCCAAACTCGACGGTTANACGTGAACACTTGCACCTCGACAAGCACGTCAGCTCTGACGTTCTCTCGCAATCCCTCTTCCAAACTCGACGGTTAGATTCTACCCATCGCCAAGAAAGCCACTTACATCGTGAAAAGACAATTTTATTTTCCCACCCCCTTTATTTCCTCCTTCGTTCTCCGCAGCCATTTAGGCGGAGGGAGCCCCGGTAACGCCTGAATTCCGCCAGCGAACCCAACAAGAAAATCGACGTCCCGGACAGTGCGCTGAACTTGTATTTGAGCAGTCGACTGTTCCACAAGAAATGTGGTGAAGGGGAGGGGGGAGAAACGTGATTCTCGGTCTGTTCCTTCGATTTCTTTCAGACTTTCGACGCGAAAAGTTGGCAAAACAACAACGNGGAGAAACGTGATTCTCGGTCTGTTCCTTCGATTTCTTTCAGACTTTCGACGCGAAAAGTTGGCAAAACAACAACGGAAAAAAAACTTCCAGTGAAGAACATAAAAGTAACACCCAACCTAACCGACGCGTGAATAGGACCACAAATACCTCTGTGACAAAACAAAAGCAGAGAAGCGGAGAGTGAAATGGAAAGATGAACGAAAACTCTTAAAATATTGAGTCANCTCTGTGACAAAACAAAAGCAGAGAAGCGGAGAGTGAAATGGAAAGATGAACGAAAACTCTTAAAATATTGAGTCTGGTACAGTTGGGCATATTACTGAAATACTAAAGTATTTGTGTTTGGGTGAGCAAGTGCATTAAAATGTCTTACTTTAAATTACGCCTGAGCGTTAATCACATTTATACTAATGGAAATAAAATACTTACTGATGCAGCTCCTCAATGGCTTCTCACAAACATTCATCAGTCTTCACATATCGTTGCACCTCTAATCCATAATTATCCTGCTAGCATGTCAAAACGGACAATTCCTTTAATTCAAATTATTTTTACTTAACGAACCGCTTCTGTCGCAAGCTTGGTATACACGCTCATTTCGCTTGCGCCCTCTACACCTATGCCATTCTAAACGAATAGCTTGAATACCTATTTTCCAGTTCATAACAACGCTTTTGGCACATTCAAACCAGTCGACAACATACTGCACTGGCTTATTTAATGTATGCGTTTTGCTTTAGCAAACCTAAACTTGGCAACTACCTTGCTGACCGAATCTCACGAGTAAAATTTAAGGTACATAATTCGAAATGTACTGAGAATCCCGAACTTCAGACATCGCCGCCTTACTCTCCTCACCTACTACATCCGTAATACACAATACGCCACTGGCAGGAGAGAACCCAAAAATTTAGTATAGGGAATTTCAGTAATTAAACCGGGGGCTTGGACTCTCAATTTTACCTTGATTTTATCATCTGTGAGTTGACCTTTCACGTTGCTATTTATTAATCCAAAATATGGACCGAAGGTCCATTGAAAGGCCGCATCAGAAACAATTTTACTTCCACAAAATAATCTTACGTGAAGTATAAATGACTAGGCACAAGTTTAACTTCTTTCCCTCTCTCCTCCCCCAAAATATTGCTTTCATGTAATGTAAATAAAAGCAATGCGCGAAATTACAATTTTTTCCAACAAAACTTCTGTTCCTGCAGAGAATTTGTTAGGAAGAACCAGCTATCAAAAGTAATAAAATAGCAATGAATATCGTGCATTACGTTACGGTACGCAGGCAATACTTAACCTAAATGGACAAAAACAGATACACTTTTAAAATGAGTACATGTGGTTGTGCTACTTACGAGAACAAAATCTAGAAAGCAGATACCAAGCAATTATTATTTTTTGTCGCACAGTAAAAAAAAAAAAAAAAAAAAAAAAAGGCATTAAATAAACATGTATATGTGTTTGTTTCGGATGTAAAAACGTTTCATGTAAACCGCCGTGCGAACCTGAAATGCGTTTGAGATGTGGCAAAGATGATCGTGGTGAAAATACTTGCGCGCAGAAGACGTTTGCAGCAAGCATTTATTTTCTTTCCTGTGAAGGCCTCTTTCAGACGTCGCGGCCGCGGGTTCGCGTAAACTAAGAACTTATTGTTCTAACAGAAGCTGCCAGATGGCGCGAAGGCGGAGAGCGATCCGCGTGCGGGAGAAATGTTTGAGCGGGAGTCCGGTAAGTTACGGTCCCGCGCCCGCGTTACTTGTGATTGGTCATCTGCTTCTATGCACGACTCCACACACAGCGGGTCGAGCGTGCCTCCATTGGTTGCTCTTACAACGCCACGGCATGGCATTATTAGGGGTTCATATGACAATCCCAGTTTTAATAGCAAAATTTACGAATCGCCTTGGAATGATTACAACTGGAGTCACTCGAGGAAGGGAGAAGTTTTGTTGAATTATGAGTAACGGATTGGCTCGACTTTGGCCAATGTTTCCCCGGAGAAGCAGTTGGCCTATTAAAACTGTAGGATCCAAGGTCAAAGAATTGAAGCAGTGCTCCCAGCATCTTTCACTTTTCCTTTTTCAGAATGGAATTATCATCAGCGATCTTTATGTAACCCAAAATAGAATTTGAAACTTTGGTGTCTGAGAGACCTGTGGCGTGGAACCACTCGCAGAAAGAATACAGACCCATGGAAAATACTACAGAGGCATGGCGTAAATGTAGGAGTCCTTGAATTATAGCTTGTTTTGTAATGTTGCCCGCGAATTTATTCAGGTGCAGTAAGCGGAGACCAATCACTGACCACTTCACCTAGACTGAGCGCGCGAGGAGTTTTAGCGCGGAATTCGCCCGCTATGTGCGCTAAGAGTCGACGGGAGCGGGCACACCCACACGAGCGCGTCTTCTTCCCGCTCCGTCTAAAAGAGGTCGAAGGTCACTCGACCCTCGCGCCCGTCACAAGCGAGTGGCGGTCACGTGAGGTCCGCGGTCGGGAGCTGATCACGGCAACGCTCGCCACAAGAGAAGATCAGCACCCTCGTCATTTGCCCTGTATTGGCGGGAGAAAGACCTCCCACTCCCGCGACGTGCACCACGGCTCCAGAAGGAATTTGCAGTGACACCCGGGGAGGTTGCCACCGTAGAGGGAAAAGTGCGCAAGCGAGCTGCGCAGCAGCGACTATCTCGTGTTCAAACATTGTTAACAATGTGAAATGTATTTTAGGTTATAACAGTGTTTATGTAATTAAATCCTTGTGATATGTTTGCATAGGCTGTTCACGGTAAAGTGAGCACTTTTGAGGCCCTAGTTACTTTTTTCCTATCAGCCATTTTTTATCCTTCCACCAACATTTTAAAATAAATATTGCCATGGAAGTAATAAACAGAGTGTATATATTCCACCGAACTTGAAAGTCAACGTCTAAGGCGACAATAATACATTTTTATTGACTGTTATTTTCAATGAGAGGGTTTCAGAAAGTGGTCACTTTACCGTGAATAGCCTACACACATCCTCTTACCTAGTTTTAATACATCTAGGATATACAGGATGCGGCAAAACATCACCCCTAGTTTGAAGACCTAATTAAAATAAAGTGCTACAAAGTAATGTCATTTTATTCTGGCTGTGCAAAACTACATACTTGGAAGTTACAATTTAAATGGTTTTTAAAGTAAATCTGCTAAATGGTGTCCCTCGCTATCAATGCACTGCTGAAGGCGATTTCGTAAGGATGCCTTCACTTTTGCCAGCGTTTTTGGAGTCAGTCAGATGTATTTCGTCCATATGAGTAGGTATTTCTGTTGCAAAATTCAAACGTAAACCAACACGTTCATCACTGTTGACCAAGTGACTTTGACAGCTGTATTGGAGATAGGTGGAGTCGATGCTGGTGACATGCGGAGAAGACGATGAATCGGTCTACCTCGCCTTTAGTCCATGACCGCCACATGTCCCAGGTCTCTTTCCTGACAGCGGGCAACCGACCAGAGTGCCGGACCCCCGCGTGCTTCGCCGACTCGTCTTTCAATACCCAGCCGCTTCCCAGCCTTTAATCCCGGAGCACTCCGAGAAAATACGTCTATCAGGAGGCGGCATATCCTTCCCGGAGAACAAGGCCGTCGCGCCTGCTAGCCGACGTGGACGTCCCGGATTCAAAATCCTGTCTCAGCGACGGCAGCGACTGAAGCGTGCGTGCACTGAACTAATGTGTAGCTCACCCGACTGATAACCCCCATGCATCAAACTGGAACCTTCAGTCTGTAGCAATACAATAAGTTTCATTTCAACAATTTACAAATTACGACATTTCAACGTAGAAGTTTATTTTAAATGTTTTCATTATGCCTTACGGAATTAAATAATCGTACAAAGCAAGAGTATGATTATGAAATGATAAAAAAAATCGCCACAGCAAAAAATAAACTACCGCGGCATTTAATAAAATGAAACTCACGCTTCGCATGACACGTGTTAGGGGATGCCAGGTCTTGGAGTGTAATATTCAGAAATTATTTTTGGACGGCTCCACAGTTAAGTTCAAAGCGAAAATAGCAAGGCGTGTTTTTCTCGTATGTAACTATAATTTTCTCCATTGTTCTTCCCGATTATAACAAAGCTCTATCTTTGGCAATCTATCTCCACCGTCCCGGAGGTTAACCTAACGACTTGGATTCGATTAATGCGCTGAGAAAAAAATTTCAACTTCCTTTACCGTGGGACAATAACATACAGATAGGGTACTCAAGTTTAAAACAGTTCCCTTGATGGTCGTTAAAGGTATCGCGCAGGAAAAGCCCGAAGGCCAACAGTAACATATTTTTATTAATATTACATATCCGCATCGAAAGAAGAAAGGTTGAGATCTGCATACGTTTACTGGAGGTGTCCTCGAAATCCTATCAGTCACACACAATTAACGTAACGCGGTGAAATAAATAGCATTAGCTGTAGGAATAACGGAGGTGTCCCAACATTTCTACAAAATATTAATAAACAGTAATGCTGGTATGTGTTTACGCTGATTTTAAGTTTAATCACAAATTTTTGTACTGAAAAAATGTGCTTCAAAATATTAATGCGCTTAATCAAAAGTAACACAAAAAAGTGTGCGCTATTAAATTATATTCCCTTCCTGGCTGAGCCTGTGTGAAGGTTATAATGGCAAGAGCTCACATGGTATACCGATAAAAGATCTCTTGACATAACAAAAGGGAAAATGTGACAGTTTTGGGCGGCGATTGAAGATGGATTCACAACCTCCAAGAAGCGTACGCACGAATAAAAAAATTAACACTGCATTTATACACGCATTCATTCACATTCACATTTTATCGTACGCACGTCTCGACGTACGTAGAAAAGAGAGGCAGGGTACCTCAACTTTCAACTTCTACCTAAGTACGTAGTACGTACTTATGGCTGAACTCAAAACCAACCAAAATGCCCGATTTAATAACAAATGTATTCTTTTAACTACAACTGTTAAGGTAAAGTCATCAGTACACGAAATTCTGTTTTCTTCGATCAATGTTTCAAAATTGAACCATTTTTTTTGCACAAAACCTGCAAAAACAAAACGATAATATCGCTTCGCAAAGTTACGTTTTTGTACGTAACGAAGAGATTGTGAATCCGCCGTAATAGCGGAGGTCTTAAGCGTGAAATGGGGTTGAAGCGAGGTGACAGAGCAACAACGGAATGCTGCTATTGGGGAGTAGGAGTAACCACCGAAAACCCATCACTCAAAGGCAACGTCCGCCACGTTTTCCACATGCAAAAATTTGGGTTTTATCCCTCTGGAAATTTAACCCAATTAACAGAGTACAGAGGCGAGTGGTCTAACCACTGCACAATCTTTACCACAGCTGCCATATACCTGAACATCAATGACTCATATGAGAAGGATTTTTGAACTACGGACTGCCCAGAGGTTGAAATAAAAACGTTACATGTTGCATAATCAGAAACTTGTTAATATAGTTGGCTGGCAAAACGACCTAGATCCAAAAACATAAGACCGACTCGACTGTGAGTTAGTCCGGTACAAAAGATCGTTTCCGACAAGAATGCAACTGCTGGATCCAGAGAGTGAATTATCACAGCATATGAGCACTTCGCGCTTATTCCAAAAAATAATTCGTTCCTGCCATCCCGAACACTTCCTACGAATACAGTTTTTAAAAATACACATTAAGAAACACTCCACGGACTGCAAACGAGGGTAATTTGCCCAAGCGCAAAATGAGCCGGGAAAATGTTTTAGAACTTAATTTGGCAGCGCCGAATTCTCCACTAAAACTTAAAGGAGGAGGAAATGTCTAAGAGCTAAGATGAAAAAAAAATCCATGGGGAGTAAGACGTGACGCAGAAAAACTCTGTTGCAAACGGCAGGACGGGGCAGCAGCTGGTGTGACGAATTAACGAGCCAGAAGTTATGCCATCTATCACTTGCAGCAGGATTCGTTCGGAGAGTGGCGGACGACGGCTTTATCGTAGCCCGGAGAGGTAAATCCCGCCCACCTCCCATCCACTTGCTGCCCCTCCTCCCAAAAATGCATTCCATCAGACAGATGCTCCTCCAGAACCTTCGTCATCACCCGTCAGTCTGAAAGGCATGCATTCCCGAGAGCTCTTGAGGTTTTGCGAGGGAGAAAAAAAAAGGAGGTGCAGACCAGTCGAAGAACCACCTAATCGGCTGTGCGGGTGATCCTCTTGCGTTTGCAGAAGGGGGATGGAGGGGAGCCCTATCAGTAGTGTAGAAGAGGCTCAGGGCTCTCTAGGGCTGATATCGTATCAGCCCTAGAGGGGAACTGAACACCCATTATACGAATACCTTCCAGGAGTTTATCACCCGCATGACGTATAAGTGGCGGGCGGAATTTTCTGCGTGACGAGAAGAAGCAATCGGACTCCACAAACAAAGAATAATAAAAATATAAAAAAAGAGGGGACGTGTGCTAGTTGCTACGAAAATACTTTTGACATAGAACATGGGCTAGTCTGGCGAAACAGTCAAACAGTAAGATGAATAACAGTAGCTGTACTTGAGTTCTACGGAAGAAAGTCAAATAAATGGGATATTTTGGTTTATTATATTTGGTACGCTGCAGNAGTTCTACGGAAGAAAGTCAAATAAATGGGATATTTTGGTTTATTATATTTGGTACGCTGCAGTGATTATCCAAGATAAACACCGCTAACTGCAGCAAGCTACATGAGCCGGACAACGACGAACTAACTTGTGTATTGCTGCAGAGGATGGTGTTTTTCCAAATGTGTTGTAATCNCTACATGAGCCGGACAACGACGAACTAACTTGTGTATTGCTGCAGAGGATGGTGTTTTTCCAAATGTGTTGTAATGTAGGTGTACCGTAATGCGCACATCACCAATTACAAGTGTGCTTTTATTCTTATTAGTGGAGCACTAATCCATTAACTAGTTTCAAATCTGTTGTAAAAGTGTTTCCCCTCTCACACAGTAATCTCTATCGCATCGTCATTCATANCCATTAACTAGTTTCAAATCTGTTGTAAAAGTGTTTCCCCTCTCACACAGTAATCTCTATCGCATCGTCATTCATAACCCAATTTAGAAGGAAATTATACCGACAGCGAAATTATAACGACAGCAAGTTAATTTTTTACTAATTTTTTAAGACGCGTTCGTGACGAGACAAAACGGACCAGCTTGCTAGCAAAGATAATTATTTTCTTGTGGCGGAGGGTATAAAACGAGAAGGGGGAGGGGGAAGCGTAGAAGAGGAAAATAGTAAAATGGGGATGCCTATTAAGCGCACTGAAAAAACTATAACTTCCATGTGCATGGTAACGAGCAAAGCAAGATGTTAATTAACTTAGCAGATAACGCAACGCAACTCTTCAAGGTATCTAAAAACACTAATGACCAGCACAGTGACACGATACACACGCATGATACCTAGCCACTGAAATCAAGAATTCCGTCAGATTTAGCCTAAACTCATCCTGTGCCCATTCTTTTTTACTAACTGAGGTTAGTCTTGTTCGAAAAATTAAGAAAATATAAAAAGAAACATTACATGTAGCGAAAACTGATTCCTGAGGGAGGCAAGCATCCTCGGAAGTGAATATGGAAGTGTTTGTTTATTGAAGAGAAGTGTCGAGCTACATGGCGTATTCGATTGGGAAGCCAGTTAAGATTGCGACCTCTGGGTTCGCATTCCGGGCACTTCTAAGTAAGAACGCGGTGTTGTATAAAGTGTAAGTAGAGGTTGTGTTTAGTTTGTAAGTTGCTCTATATTATGTTCTCTATTATGAGATGCAGAGAGGGGACAATACTTAAAATTAAACTAAAAAAGCAACATGAGCACAGTATTTTAAGTTCACGAATTATTTGCAGAGTCCTGTGCTTGCCTTAGAGAAGAATCGCCTGTGGTGGAAAGACTAAAAAAGCCAACGAAGGGAATCTCACCCACCGTTAAAAAAATCTAATAGTGCTTCAATCCGCGATGAAGTGTGTGCTGGCGGAGAGAGTTTAAGATCCGCATAAGACAGAAATTCCCTGCAGAGCTGCAAGAAAATCAGATCGAGTACGTAACGAACGATACAATTCGAGAAGTTCTCAGGAGGAAAAAAAGAAACTGAGCCCGACGTCATCTTGCGTAACAGCCCATTTGGAGGATCGAAAACCAGCCCTCCACTACTCGGGTTGCGCTGAGGAAAGGCACATTGTTTTCGGCGAAACGACAAAAAAAAAAAAAGGGGGGATTTGAAGGAAGGGGGGCATGGGTCGTTGATAGGGGAGAAGCCAAGCACAGAACGGAAATAAAACTTGAGAAGGGTAATAGAAACCTCGCGAATGCGCCAATTTGCGCGGCCATTTCCGGGGAGAGAGTCGATGAGCGACCGGGCCGGGTTGGAATCGGAGGACCGTTAGCGAAGCTGATACTTCGCGAACTCAGCATTAGGGTAACAGCAGATCACGGCGCGGCTGATGGAGTCTGAGGTATGGAAGGGATATCACCGTCACCCACTCGCCCCTTCCTTCCCGCTCTCTCTTCTTGCAATTCCGCTGCGAAGGTTGGCCATTTGCGACACGGAAAAGCGATCCAAGAAATTCCGACTGGAGTGCTCGGTACAATTCCGAGCATGAGGCAACACGGATGAGCTAGAAATAACTGTATAAAAAAAACACTGCAATGATCCCTAGTTCCTTAACCAGTGACGACTGAAACCCGTAGAGCGCGCAAGAACAGGACATGTTACCTTCTCCAGATTCACGCAAGCCTGTAGGCTGTTCACGGTAAAGTGAGCACTTTCGAGGCCCTAGTTACTTCTTCCTTTCAGCCATCTTTCATCCTTTAATCACCTTTTAAAATAGATATTGCCACGTAAGAAATAAAATCAGTGTTTATATTCCACCGCACTTGGAAATTGACGTCTTAGGCTAAAATAAAATACATTTATTGACTGTTACTCCGAACGAGAGGGTTTCAGAAAGTGCTCACTTTACCGCGAATAGCCTATAGGAACGTACTGTTGCACGGACTGTACGGGATTGCAGGAGGAGGACTTGTCTTGACGCTAATTCAAATAAACGGAATGTTTGGCGGGACAGCACGAGTGAGAGAACGGATACCGAAGATTTATCGTTACCAGTACGTAGGGAAGACATTTCATCTGTAATGTTGTGCATTATTTTTTTTAAGTAGCACTAATCGTAGTTTCCTAGTGATCATTTTCTTGCGAAACATTTCTCGTCGTTAAATCTCGAGTGGTCAGCCTGCACGACTGAATTACTTTCGATTGCAGGCGCCTGCGAAAGTTCATCTAACTCGGCAAACCTTGCTCGACGCAGTGGCCTGCGTCAATCGGCTCCACATGCAATATGTAACAACTCATTCTTTGGAGTGTGGATGTACGTCACACTTTAAGACGAAGTTCAGAAATATGCTAACCGCGATGTTATTGATGACTGTACATCGACAGATATTACAAGATTTGACGATTTAATAACATCCGCGCTATCGATATATCAAACAATGAGTGCACAGAAGAAACCCACGTTTTACATGAAAATTCTACTGTCAATAGGGGGCCGCGGTGGCTGTGCGGTTAGCCTGCCCGCCTCCCACCAAGGAGATCCGGGTTCAATCCCCGACCGGATTTTCATAGTGTGGTAATCGTGCCGGACGATGCCGTTGGTCGGCGGGTTTTCGCGGGTACCTCCCGTTTCCCCTGCCCCTTCATCCCAGCGCTGCTCCATACACTCTCCTCAATCACCCTCATCGGCTCTCAAGATCTCTATGTTAAGAGCCGCCCAAATCTCTCCACTCGCTCATTCTACTGTCAATAAGAAGGCTTGATATTGATCATGAAAAGTGGTTGGGCAGCATCATCGGATGCATCTCCTATTCCCCTGGCCTGGACGCGGGAAAATATTCAACTCTATTGAAGACGGTACCAAGTAAGATTACCAACCACATCGACGGAGAGTTTGCAGCCAGGTGTCGAGACTCTGGTCCTGGTAACGTCGAAATGTGGGAAGTGTGGAAATATAAAATAGCTCAATCGCGGCGGAACNGTGTCGAGACTCTGGTCCTGGTAACGTCGAAATGTGGGAAGTGTGGAAATATAAAATAGCTCAATCGCGGCGGAACCAATGTAAACAGTTCAGCATACGGTTTCCCAAATGGACAGTTTCCTGCCTACACACTCCATAGTATTCGGATATATTTATGAATACACTAGCTGTACCGGTGGCTGCGCTCGTGTGGACTACATAAGTATTGTTTGGGTGTTTTTTAAAAATACAGTGCATGATTTTTATACTTTTTTCCTGACAATGTCTGCACTTAATTTTCAATTTGAAGGAGTGCAAGGTGAAAAACTTCGTCATTGAATTTTGCTCGCGTGGTTATAGTAACAAACTTATAGGGAGAAATAACGGTATTTGTTAGTAGACAGACACTGATCATAAACACAGAACAGAGCACTAACGATGTCATTTTTTGGTGCTAGAATCGCTCTTTTACTTTCTTTGTAGCTCTGGGTAAACACTAGCAATCAGTTCCTTATCACTCTGTACCAAATTACTAAAATCCCCCGTTAGCGACACACAGCCCTCGGCATCTGTTTCTAACCGTCCATCTCCAATTTTTAATAGTGTATCAGCATAATGTCCTGTATCAACGTCACTGTAGAGGTGCACTCTCATATTTGTCGTCAAGCTGAATTTCTTGACATTTGCCCATATGCTTGACGACTTGAGACAGGCTTTGATTTCATCTGCAGGTGTGCCCCTCTGAATCACCGGTAGAGTTTGGCGGAAGTCACCAGCCAGTAATACAACCATTCCTCTTATAATGTCTGTGCTGTTTCTTATCCTGTAGAGTTCGGTTTAGGGCCTCTACCGCCTTTTTGTGTGACATTGTGCATTCGTCCCACACTAACAATTACATTGACGCAGCATTGTACCCCGAGCGCTATTTTTACTATTTTTTTTCCTGAGGGAATGAGATATTTTTTCGGGATAAAAAGTAGCCATGTCACTTCCCTCCAACTATCTTTGTACAAAAAATTACGTCAATCCGTTGCTCCATTGTGACGTGAAAGAAGGACAAACAAACAAACAAACACACTTTCGCATTTATAATATTAATTAGGATTACAGAAAGAATATTACAGACCTTTGAAACAAGAGATGTGTATATGTTTTCGTTTCCCAAATTTAAGGTTTAGCGAATTTACGGCCAAGAAACATCTTTTATCTGAACTTCCGAAAATAAATGCATATGCGTACCAAATAAATATTTTAGCGTTAACACGGACGGAAATAGTTAAAAAAAACGTTGGTAACGAATTAGGAACAGTATTTATATTTCTTAACGGGTTACAAAACATACGTGTTTTACAGATAGCAACTGATATTTGTCTCTNTTAGGAACAGTATTTATATTTCTTAACGGGTTACAAAACATACGTGTTTTACAGATAGCAACTGATATTTGTCTCTCTATTTAATGCACTGTGGTACAAAAATATTAACTGTCACATAGTTATTATGTAACAATAGCACAGTGTCACTTTACCAACGCATGCGTCAATGGCTAAGACAAAATTAAACAGGGCTTTCATGAAGGTAAACTTGCTGCACAACTAAACACTCACCAGAACACACTTCCTTCATGATTTACACGACACTGTGACTTAAAAATGTGTTGTTCCTGCATACCGTCTTCCGAATTTGTGTGTTCAAAAGTACAATTAACGGGCTTCTAGAAAGGTGCGTAGGGGTACATTCGTGTACCATACCTATTTAACACGCAAAGTTCACAGATGACATTTTAAAAATTTACATGGAAACATGCCCACCACAACTATTATGAATGGCAGGGATTTCAAATATTTTCATCTCGTAAACATCAAAATTTTGCCAGCAATTATAAANCCACAACTATTATGAATGGCAGGGATTTCAAATATTTTCATCTCGTAAACATCAAAATTTTGCCAGCAATTATAAAATGGACCCATGTATAAATCTTATCTCTGCTTTTATGCCGTCAATCCGTAAGGCAAGATTTTAAGATGATCCTTTAGAGCATATTTCGTGTGTTATGGTATTACTGACAAAATTGAATATATGTTTGTGTTTTTATACAGCAGCCAAAGTTAAAAAAATTGAAGTTAACATTGCAAAATAATTAGTTAAGGTTGCAGGTTTGCCATTGTTCACGTCTCCATGCATTGTAATGCAGTTGTGTATTTAGAAATAGTTATATTTACGTCCGTTAATTTAATAAAATTGTCACGGAAGTATATAACTTTTCTCAGCGTCGCAAGCGCCAGCCCTGAAAATATGTCGCAGATGTTCCCGGTTTCTTTCCACAAATTTTTCAATACCTGGTTCGCTCGGTATAAGAAATGAATGGCCGATGTCCGGTTAAAGGAATCGGTTTCCGATACAGCCGTCCCGTTACCTTCCCTGTCGTTGTAAGGGGCGGTGGTGGGGGTGGGGAGCGAAGGCACGGGTGGTCCAGAGGTAGGGGCAGACGAGAAAGAGGTTGGTCACTGTGATCAATTCCGACCTCAGGGGAGTTCGTCGGTGACCCTCGCCTCGTCTTGCGACCGCCGATAGTTCTGCAGTCCTCTGAAAAGTAGACGGGGTTTCTGGAGGTGGAGCGTTGAACGTCACAGCCGCCTACTTGCAGCCATTTTCGCGTCTGAGGCCCAGGAGCACCGGATCTATAAGGGCTACACTGTCACGCGCATCAAATGCGCCATAGCAACTAACCGCAAGACTCTATAAACAAGCGGTGACCCTACCACTTTATTGGTGGAAAGTCTGTACCAACGGTTCGACTCGGGGCTCTGAGTATTTTTATACGCGCCTGACAGGCACATTTCGAAGTACAGAGCTTTGAAATGGCCGTGTTTAGTTACGTTGGCCTGCTATGAAATGTGCGTGATGTCACGCACGCCCTTAACAGGCCTCGTCTGCGGTGCGTGTTATTTTCGTTGATCAGCACATTGGATGCACGTATAACATATTCGTGGAAAAAAAGCGTATTTCAAACACACTGAAACGCATTTCAAGCGCCAGGTAGGCGGGTCCCTTAAGAGGACTACGTACCCCTTAAGAGGACTACGTACCTGGAGCTTGAACTGCGTTGCAGTGTGTTTGAAGTGCAGGTTTTTCAACGAAATTACTTTACGTGCATCGTATGTACCGATCTACAAAAAATTACACTTTATACGAACTACGACGACTACTTCCGAGAGACACAACACACAGTAGAAACACTATTTCCGAGCTCGCCAAGNCACTTTATACGAACTACGACGACTACTTCCGAGAGACACAACACACAGTAGAAACACTATTTCCGAGCTCGCCAAGACAACTAAAAACTACCTTTTCACTCTGCCTTACAGCAAAATGTACTGATCGGAAACACTCGAAACTGGCACAGGGGCACGTGCTGAATTTGCTACAGATTTTGCACAGATAAAATGATAGGTCTCGCAGTTCGAGCGNAAACTGGCACAGGGGCACGTGCTGAATTTGCTACAGATTTTGCACAGATAAAATGATAGGTCTCGCAGTTCGAGCGGCACAATGGGAACACTGCGCGTCATTTCAGAACATCGCGTGTAGACGCGCCGGGGCGAAAGGAACGCAAGTCGGCGTCGTACTTCCTCGCTTCTGCGCCTCGAGTGACCGCAACAGCTCCAGATACACACGACTCTCTGCAGAGCAAGGTAGCCGCCGTCGCGCTGCGCAGGAGACGGCGGCTCCACGATGCTGCCCTCCGGGAGGGAAGCCCGTTTCCCGCCCACCTTATCACGCGCTGGTGTTTACGACGGCCTGGAACCGCCGCCCATGCATATTGATACGCTAGCCACGCTGTTTCCTATCGCCCGCTGCTCCCTGGCCTGACTACGTCTGGGGCCCACCAGGACTCGTAAGTAAACACGACTACCGCCGCGCCGCCCTCGGCCACGACGGGCACTCGTGCTTCCCCTGTCCCTAGCACAGCGGTTCCCTGTCATGACGCCCTTAGTAAGCTTGCATATCTGCACAATACCTTCACTCTATTGCTGATTTTTACGAAACATTTTTAACCCACAATATAGCCATTCTTGCAACTATGCAGAATGTCTTAACGGTTTCATAATAAAATAAGCCCAGCAATCTGAAATTTTACGTAAACAAAAACTTTTATTTTAGTAACATAAATTTTACACATTAATATAAATTTGCATTTTAACGTTACCGAAAACTGTTATTTTGGCACCGAGATACCATAATTTTTGCACTAGGGTAAAAGGGCATCATTTGAAATGAATCTTTGAATGCCTGTTTATTTTTATTGTTGGTAAATTTTATTGTAGAGAAATTTTGCGGAACCCATCTGAAGTTTTGAAGGAACCCTAAGGTTCCGCGGAACACAGTTTGGGAATCGCTGCTCTAGCTTCTTCTCTTCATCGAGTTCGCTTTTCCCTTTCTTTCCAGCGGCTAGAGCGCTCGCCACACACCAAGACGAGCCGGGTTCAGTTCCCGGCAGGGTTGCTCCCCGATGTGTGAATCGTTGCGGACGATGCCACTGGTAGGCAGGTTTTCTCGGGGATCTCCCGTTTCCCCCGGCCTGTATTCCGGTCCTGCTCCATACTCACCTCTCTTCACCCTCGTCGACTCTCAAGACCCCGCTGTTAGCAGCCGCCTGAACCTCTCCATTCCACGCCACTCCTTTTTTCCACTTGTTTATCTCATTGCCCATACCTATTCATTTTTCGCTTTATCTCCCTCTAACTCTCTCATACATCCACTTCGTATGTGTCGTACCTTTTCCACAAATGTCTAATTTTCAACTAACTAGCGAAGTGGCGCAATGGTAAAGATTAGGACTTAGGCTGGGGAGGACCTGGATTCGAAATCCGGTCCAGCCATCCTGTAATCAGGAAACCACTCCAGGCGAATGCTGGAATGGTTCCTTGAGTCAACGCATTACAGAATTTTGTGAGATGTTAGGCGTAATCAATTAATTTAAAATTTTTACAATAAATTAAAAAACTTTAAATAAAAAAAATTGAATTACTTTAAATTATTAAACGCAGAACCAGTGAAAACTGCTTTATACCGTGACGCGGGGGGGGGGGGGGTTTTNTTCATGGATTTTGAAACAATTTTTATTTCTTTTTCAGAGAATTATATTGCCCCGAGGTACTGACTTGATTGAATTAACAGTTAGTTAGCGTTTCGCCGATAATAACCACAGATTCATCTGGAGTGTATATTCGATGATAAAACTGTATGTTGGTTAGTCTGGCAGGCGTGGAAGGATTAGTTTTACTAATGAGATGAACATATTTAAAGATTTTTTTCTCTCCAAAATCAGGTACCAGAGTATAAGATGTAACTTAGTACAATTCCTAACGTCTGTAATCACTCATTTATTCTCACCTGTTACCTCTTCGAAAATAATGAAGGGAATAAGCATCGTTGTGATAATTAAAATAAATACCGGAAGCTATCATCGATGTTCTGTTAAGTCAAAATTTTCTATCCACCTACTAATATACAATGTATGGAGAAAATTTTATACATCCAAGACGTAAAAGATCTACCCCACTTAAATCACCCTTCTGTTCCGATTGAAATATTTAAACGATGTTATTATTTCCGTTTTTTTCTAGGGTAGCAAAATTATTAAACCTGTCGTAATAACATTACCAAAGATATGAATAAATGTTGCTTACTAACGATCACGTTCTACGCTTGAAGGATAATCGGATGTAACTTACGCTATAGCACTCTCACATATCGCTTATTCGGGAGCCAAAAAAAAATGGTTTACTCTAGCTTATTGTGTAAAAAAACTACCAGGCAGGCGTGTTACGTGCTAGCATTTTACTACACGTCACGTCTAACCACTCCTGACATTTTTTCCTTGACGCAGAATATCACGCGAGTGTCAGAGCCGAATCAGATAATTCACAGACAACCCAAGGTGGACGTAGCTGTTGCGGCGACATGAAGGTCAGTCGAGGCGGAGAAGCGACGAAGGGCAATGCAAGCAGGAGTAGCCCCGAGAAAAATCGCCGGTCATGAGCAACGTCCGCCATGTTCCCCAAATGCGAAAAGCGGGCGTGGCGCCACCAGGAATCGAACATAGATTGCCTTGGTTGAAGGCTGGCTTGCTAACCACTCGACCACAGCAGTCGTTCAAGCGGTCTTCTTTCTTTTTTTAGGTCTGATATGACTCACTCTGTGTGACGAGATTGCACAAAGTCATGCCGCGTGAACTAACAAAAAATCGTCAACGTTCCTGCAACGGTCAAGTGCCACGCTCATTTGACGAAAAGGACGAATTGGAATTTAAGATTTCATTGTGGCCGGTTCCGGTTAGAATTTTAGGCGATGTGTGTGTACTACTGTATTCAAAATGAAAAAAAAAAAAGTAAACAACATGTAAAAAAGGTAAACAAATGGTATAAAAGGAATGAGAGTTTAAGGATAGTTGTGTCATTTTGAAATAATTTCATGGTGAAATTACAATTGATGTTTGTTAATATTTTTATTGAGTTTTAAATTATGTATTTATGTTTTTTAAAAGGAGTATCAGGTGATTGATAGCAAAAAAGTGGTTGCTTTTGACTGTAACCACGAGCAAATTTTCTTATGCATCGATACTTACGCGAATGGGATTAAACAGTTGCATGTTTCACACTCCTCTGTATTTTCTTTGCAACGTTTTAAATGTTACTTTAGTTAGAAGTCGAATTATTTCTTGAATACGTTAAAACGATTTACCTACACTCCAAAATTACAATAAATTAGGGGGGGTCATGCCCTTTTTTGTAAACGATTTAGTATTAGGGAAAATTAACAACTGAAGGTTACATAATGGTTCGCGCCCCGCTGCGCTACTCAGTTTGAGCACCTAGTCAGCACAAAATGGTTGGAAACCCAATATCATAGGTACGTCCCGTTATATTCATTCTTTCTCGCCTTAATCATGTAACTTAAAATCAAACATGTTTCTTTCTTTGAATATTTGAGACTGCCAGAGCGGCCGTTGAAATGTGTGAGTTTCTTCGCGTCGCACAACGCTACGCCAATCTCATTTGGTTATGCTGGTAGTACATTAGTTTGTTTCTATAAGATGGCAATGTGGCTATTTGCGTGGTTTTAGCCGTAAAGGGGAGATGGAGAGCTCATAACATTTGCGCTGTGAACAATTTCCGAATACTACAAGTCAACTTTTTTTTTTTTTTGCTATAAGAATGATGCAAGCAACATGATTTTAACAAAATGTTACATAAACTCGTGTTGTAAAATTTAATGTGATAATTTTTTAATGCAACTAGGATGTAATAAAGTTAAGATGCATATACATTTTTTTTCATTTAAAAGTATGCATGCAATGAAAAACTTAACCTAGACAAGCCACGTCATAGTTTGAATACTTAATTTCGACAGTTTTATGGGAAATTCGGTAGCCATTGTTGGGAACATGCATAATTATCTAATCATAATTACTCTATGGTAATAACTCGACGCCAGAGATATACCTACATTCACAGTGGGTCACCTTTATCCTTCCGACTATACTGCTAAGTGAAAAAGAAAGGTGGACAGAGCTTTTTTTAAAATGGTAAATGGCACATCACAAACTATGTCGCTAAGAGAGAAAGTGTCACGGTAGTTAGCATGGAACAGTTTAACCCTCAAACAATTTAGCCAAAGTTTTACACCTCAAAACAATATTTTTCTCATTTTTTTAAAATGTATAAATGTGTTATAACTACGTATTCATCTCCGAATATTTACAATACAATGTAATATTTCTTGATGCTTACCACCATTTATATTTATTCTTATAGGTGAAAAGTGCGAACACCATGAGTTGAACTACTCGCAATTAGAGTTGGGGGAAAAACTAGCTCTTTTTCTCCCCTGCCCCCGTTTTTCTCCCTCCATATTTTATTCTCTCTCTACTCTCCCAGGCCACGAGGAAATCACATGTGACCTTACTATTACTTCTGTCTCAGCGTAATTATACGTATGGCACGGGATACGTTTTGATACTCCTACGATCACAGCGACAGTGGACTGGGAAATAAAGCAGCAGAGGAAGTGGCTGTGGCGAGGGCGCGATGAAGTGTGAAGGAGATATAAATACATATAAATATCGCCTCGCGAGTCGGTTCTCGTCGACTACAGAGCAGATAATCGGATCTCGTCGATAAGTTGACAGGGCCATTATTTTCCGCCTCGAGTTAATTAAATTTACGTCGCCCGCTGCATCTGAGCCGCCCTTTCCACCCGCCGAAGACGGGATTTTCGGCCGGAGACAATGCTACAAGGGGGAGGGGGTTGGGCGAGGCGGTGGGATCTAGATATCATGGATAACGTCGTTACCGGAGGAATCTAATAATCGCGACTGCGTTAGCCATCGTTCAACGCAGGTGACGGCAATTTCACGTTCGCTGTCTCATTTTCAATCGGCTTTCCCTGGTAGACAGGATGTCAGGAGCGTTCTGTTCTCGCCAGTGCAAAGTAAGAACCACTACGAAAAATGTGTTGAAATGCGCCCCAAAAATGATTGGTGGAGATAAAATTACTTTGAGAAAACTACATAACTTTTTAGCACCGACTACAAGGAGAAATATTGCTTGTTTGGTTACCAGTACCAAACGTTTCGTTTAACAACATTACCACAAGACATTTGGTAGCATATATTTTAACAAAATATTTTCTGGTGACTACATATGCTTTATTCAGCGCATCCTTCATTTTTATCACGATTTATCAGTCTGCAAGGATCTTCCCCTCCTCTTCTAGCAAGTACAGTAAGTATCATCGCACGTGCATGTGTAGAAATTTAAGTAATACAGTCTCCCTTAACCAACACTTCTCGATAGATTTGTGTGGGCGTTTCTTAAAAATGACATAAGGAACGTACAAATCCGTCCAGCAATTAATGATTATATGTCAAGATTTAAAATTTCGTATCACTGATAACATTGTTTAAAAATACTTTTGGGATACAGTGTATTAAAAAAAAATACAAAGAAAGTTAAGAAAAGCGCAAGGATATTGATTGTCTCACGTCTTGTAGTGAAACTTCAGAAGAATGCACGAAGACGCTTGTCTTAAGCTTGCTTCACAGTTATTAAGAGATTATGTCGGTGTTTCAAATGACGATATAGAGGACGTAGTTGTTTATTTAGCTGTTCAACATTCTGGTAGTTACGGTAGGTAGGTAAGTAATTAACGTTCTCTTCGACAGCGAGGTCATTCCAGATGATGCGATTTGTTCAGAGAAACAGTAGCTGGGAATGAATCAGCCATTACCTGCAGTAAGGAACCATCCCAGCACTGCCTGAAGTGATTTCGGGAAACCATGGTAAACAGGATTTCAGGTGGCAGGACCGGGATTCGAACCCAGGTCTTCCCGAATGCGAATTCGAACGTTTACAACCACGCCACCTCGCTCGACCTGGTAATAGCGTCTGGTGACTTTGTTTATGGAATAATGGTAAGTGTTGCTAGACTCGAAGCGAGGTTCACAGCTAAATACGGTCTATATCTGTTAAGAGCGAGTGAGTGAAGAGATTTAGGGGGCTCTTAACAACGAGGTCTTGAGAGCCGATTAGGGTGAAGCGAGGTGAGTATGGCGCAGCGCCGGAATGAAAGGGCGGGGCGAACGGGAGATCCCCGAGAAAAACCTGCCGACCAGCAGCATTGTCCGGCACGATTCCCACATGCGAAAATTCGGGAGCGACCCCACCGGGAATCGAACCCGGTTCGCCTTGGAACTGCTAATGTATATAATGAGAAATACCGCAACCACGGCAGCACAACATACTACCAGAACTTTCTCTTCGGTACTGTGGTCGCGATATAGGACTTACAGTGGGCATGGTACTAGTCTGTGGATTGTCCTGTTAACGTCGTCCGCGGCAGATCACGCCGGCGTTAAGAGCACTGTACAAAAGGGAGAGGGAAGCGTGTAGCTTTTTTGCGCGCGTCTTAATACCACCGGAGGCGACGGTGAAGTAGATTAATTACGTCTCACCCGCCTGCCTCCACTCCCCTCTCTCCCCAGGGACTTGCGCAATATTTCATAACGCGCGGTGTATATCACGCAGCTCGCCCCGAGGCGCGAAGACTCGCTGTCAGACGGCGTCTTCGCACTTCCCGCGTTTCATTAAGCCTCACGCCTCTTGATCCCCGCTTAATCTCCCCCCTCCCTCCTTCCACCAGCCCTCCCTAGCCTTCTAGGTACCGACGACATTTTCCATGGGCCCCGCTCAGTGGGTCAGACACGCGCGGCGGGATATCCTGCACGGGACTGTGTTTGATCATCGACTGGTATCTGTATTAACGTTACTAACGAATTACGAAAATTAGTTCCACGTTTCATAATGCCTTATTTAAGACGCAGTGTTCAAAGCTGGTGGCCAAGGAAACTCGTATTTTATTTCTTTCACATCAAAGAAAGAACTGTTATAACAAAAAAAAAAAAAAAAATTGTTTGTAAGAATTTGTCAGGGCAGAAATACTAGTCATTAGGCCCATTCCATTGTTAATTTTTCATGTTAATTTTTTCATGCGGTGGAAGAATGCACAGTGGGCAGAACATAAGCAGGGCTGTAATCTCATCCGCGACAAAAAAAAAAAAAAACACAAAAATTTGTTATAGCAATTGTCTACATAATACTGCCAGTAGCGTACCCGAGTATTTTTATTTTTTTGGAAGGATCCAACCTATGAATTGTTATAAAGATAATAAATACGTAGAAATTTATTTCAATCAGAAAATCATTCAATTTATTTTGCTTACTTTCATTCACAGATCGTGTAAAGCATTTTGTCTAACCACAGACAGTAATAGATCAATGTTGCAAAATTTAAATTTTTAATCACTAGTTGATTTTTTTTTTTTACTTCGTATGTTGTACTGTCTGCGATGGCTTTCTTCCGTAGGACAAAAACAAAGTGGGCGATTTTATGAATACACACAAAGTCCTCATATATTCCTAGGGTCAGCTTTTTGGAGTTTTACCGACCTTGAGACCTCTCATTTGTGGAGAGATGGGACGGAAGACTGTTTTGTGGAACAAAATCACCCTGCCTTACAGAGGAAAGTAGGCTGAACATTAGAAAAATACTGTTTAGCTTGGCAGCCTTTCATCTACTCTAGGCAAAGAGTTCTACAGATTACAGATATTTCAGCATTTGGTGGAAAGTATACTCTCAATTTATTTATTTGTCTTCAGGAGGGATCTGGCCCCTCTGGGCCACCCTTCTCGCCACGCCACTGGGTACTGCAGCTACTGAGCTCCAAGTCTTCTTTCGTACGTCTACGAACTATACATCTGTGATATTAAACTTATTAATTTATCAATGCGCCATGTTTATTTTTTGAATTGTCCCTTTTAAGCACAATTTATTGTCTGACACAAAAAAATGCGCGGAATTAAAATAATTGCAATGCTTGCCAACGTTATTTTAAGAAAAGTGTCAAAATCTGCATGTCTGTGGTAGTTATCTGCCAAATAACACGGCCGCTGATTTAAGCGGCGCATATGATGGAAGCATGTTCAGTGTCAAAATAAAAAAAGCTTATATTTTTTCTTTCTTAAAAATTACAAGTGATTGCTTAAGGCAGTTCTTAATGTTGAGAATAAGTATGTATAGGCTGTTCACGGTAAAATGAGCAGTTTTGAAAGTCCTGCTTAAGATCTACTTGTATGCACGTTACGTATTCTACCACCATATGTACAATGAACGTTACCATGGGCATCATCACTTTGTTCGTGCGTCGGTCAAGAGAAGAAGTTTAATTATAAGAAAAGAACATATTTTACCAATGTTTTTATTGTTGCACTTATATGAGTTAGAAAAAAGTGAACTAAATATTTTAGTATTCACAAATGTTTACTTAATATTGGTTTAACATTAACACATGGAACTACTTTCCCTCCGTAATTGCCAACTTTATAATCCTGTATTACTGTTGACCTGTTCTCTGCACAGATACAGTTGCATATATATATATATATATATATATATATATATATATATATATCACACACACACACACACGCTCGCGCACACACAAACTTTAAAGGCACCATAAATAACGGAAATCCAAGAATTTACATTAAATCATTACGACAACTGTCATGGATAAGTTGTAACCCCACAGATTATTCGAGGTATCCTTGTTCGATTCCATGTTCAGGCTTGTCCCGGAATTTTCCAGGCGAGTCTTACAGGGGACATCAACAAGATTAAAGAAATGGGAGAGAAATGTGTTTACGAGGATTTCTGAAAGCTTCAATTTCCTTCTGAGTCTTCATTCCTCGCTGCGTTTTATTTAACTAAACCCACGTCGCGCGTTATTCAAGCTGGCCGTGAAATATACTGAGTCCACATAACCTTCACGAGAAAACATTTCGAGTCAATTTCGGTAGTAAGTTTATTAAGAGTAATTGCTGTTTTTTTTATTGTAACCGGTACATGTAATTAACAAACGTAGGGACAAAAAGTACCTCGCCGCTGGTCATTTAGGCCTACTGTAAAGAGGATAGTTAAATTGATTGTGCAGTAATTGCAATACACGGTAGTGTACAATATAATTGGCTACAGCTTCATTTTAGAGGCAAATAAAATGGAGACAAAATCCGTTGTTAGGGGTTTCTTTAGCGTGTTTTCGGGACAAAGGATATCTAAAACCGGGGTTTCGGTGGAAAACTGCAACCGTCAAGCTGCACGAGGGGACGAAAGTTGGCGTTTTCGTGATTGCAGCGAAGCGCCACACCGGGTAGAGGGCGCCAACGGTNATTTCCAGTCGAGTCGGCTGAACCATTCCAGATGTTCATTACGGGCATTCCCTCACTCTGCACCCCCCGCCGCCCTTGCCGTGAGGAACGACCAACCCTTGCGTCAACGCGTGCCATTCCCGCCCGCGTTCTTCGGCACTGCCTCCTGCCAACCCCTACAGCAGCTATCGACCGGCGTGTGCTGCCTGGCTGAAGGCCCGGACACAGTTGATACAGGCGCGTAACTATAGTCTAGTCCATTCACGACTGTAGTCCGTACACGGTTACTTCCTACTTTTCTCAAGCCCTGACCAAGTCCTACTTCCAGGATATTCCTCCGCCACATGCGAACAAAGCTCAACGCTCGGCTACACCTCTTTTGCAGAAATTCGTCGTTTTTGCGTCATAATTTCTGTTTCAGAAGTAGTATTGGAAATGCTTTACTATAGAAAATTTACAATTTACTAATTGGTTAATACGTTTGTATCTAATTATCACAGGTAGGTTCTCAAGACCTCGATATTAAGAGCCGTCCAAATCTCTTCACTCTCTCTCATTTTCATTGTGTATTATCATTTCCTGCTTGCCAAAAGGCAGGAATTTATTGATGAAATATAAATATGTTCTCGACTTTTTACAACAAGCAGATAATACACAATTAAAATTAAGCAGAAATATATCAAACATCTCGTAAAATTTAAATTTTTTATAATCGTACATTGTCAGTAATTACTATGAATCCGAAATTATGACGCAAAAACGACGAATTTCTCCAAAAGGGGTGAAGCCAGCCTTAACGAAGTATAGAAAATCACACCAAAGCGACAACGCGCCGCATTCGTGCGCACTAAGTGTTATAATACTTTGCATTAGAACTACTTCTCACTAGTTTTTACCAACGCACCTATTTTCAGACTGTTGTGATTCGTATTAATTATAAATAAAATATTTTAATTTATAGATAAAATATATTAATAAAATTTTAATTGCAGAAAAAGTAAATAACTTTTATGATCTTTAATGTTAACACAAGTATGAAACCCTTGCGATACATAACGTAATTAGGAAACAACCAAACACGTCATATACATGGGGTGATTTTTCAAAGGTTTGAAAAAACCGCGAATATGCTATGCTTCCTTTTCTGAAGCCCTGCTATGATTATACTTTAAGGCTATTTTTCCCCTCTCATGCAAACTAAGCTGAACTAAGTCTAGAAACTTACAGTAAAGGGACAACGCCCCTAACATTTACTTGCATAGCAGTAATTTAAACCAGCTAGTACGGCACCCGTCATGACATCTTGTCGCCTTACACGGCAGGATTTTATCCACGATTTGGTAATAGGACCTGTCCTATTTTCCATGACAGGGCCCATACCAGCGTTTGTACCTGCGCAATCACATTCAGTTTCAGAAAGCAGGGCGCTCCCCGTTCTAGCTTCTTGGAACGGATTGGTTAAGAGACCAAAAAAGGATGCCTCCATACTGATTAAATGCCCGCGAGGTCGAAACTGTTCTAACGTCTTTAAAATCCGACGAAGACCACTAAAATTGACGATGGCAAATGGTAACTACTGTTTAAAGGCGTACTGTAGGTTAGAAACATTAGTCACACAATGAAAATTAACTACGAGCTATTTTAAAAATGAGTTAATATTTGTAACACTTTAACGCACAAATGGCGTGTCAGCTGGTACCTCAGTAGTAGTGTCACGGGATTGAGAAACAAGTCGTGGTTTTGGGAGCGTGTTCAAAACACCACCAACGCAAAACTTTCCATTTTAATCATTGGATGCGGATCCCAACTTTAAATTAAGAAATATACTTATACATTACGCGAAATGTTAATTAATGTGAACACTTGAAAAATTTTCTCTCGTTACTTCACGTCATTATTTTCAAACACTGAACATACATTTATGAACATTAAACTATTCTAACATCGAACAGTCATGCATAAATATTAATATGTGCTGCTAGTTTTTCAATAGGCCTACACAAGTTACTGGCTAGTAGCCGTTCTACGAGTGGGGTCCACTACGTACCATACATTAGCTAGGAACCCGCCGAGTGTGTGAAATGCTAGTACGCTAACTGCTGTCGCATAACAGTAATATCCAATGGCGGTTCGCATAGCAGCTGTTAAACCGGCTCGTGCATCAGGCCTTGTAGAAGTTTGTACCAGATCAAGTAGGGCAGCAGGTAGCGTGTAATATCGGCTGCCGGCGGCACATTTGGGCGTATGCAGTTGCGTGGATCTACGCGGCGCAGTGCAGTGCTGGAAAATACTAACAACAGTTCTAGGTTGTGAGTCGCACGTTGAGGTGTGAGCGCACGCGCAAAGTCTGGTGCTTGAAGCCTGTGCGTCAGTTTCGTGTGCGTATAGATTAAGTTATATCTGCTTCAATCGTACTATGCACTTCCTCAAATTGGTCTCCAGTAAGACGACAGTCGTTTCCAAACCTTTCATCTGGCAATTCACATGCTGGGGAAAATCTCTGCGTGAGAAGCTCTCTTTTCTACGTATTCACTACACCAAAATGAATTTCTTTTTGGGGGTTTTCATAAAGCAGCCGTAAAATTTTCCATTTATACAGCAACATCTGTTTCAGAACGTGCTTCCCTCATGCCAATTGCACGCGCACTACGAATATTTCGCTTCAATGCGCGTACAGCAGGCCTTAGCACTTCTGCGCTGCGTGACAAGATCTGGATGTCGCAGATCCTACGTCCCAGTGTGCGCCCACATTAAGACTCCAGGGGGAGCGGTGGCTGAGCGGTTAGTCTGCTCGCCTCCCACCAAGGCGAAACGGATTCAATCCCAGGCCGGGTCACTCCCGGATTTCCGCATGTGGGACTTGTGCCGGACGATGGCGCTGGTCGGCGGGTTTTCTCGGGGATTTCCCGTTTCCCCCACCCTTTCGTTCCGACGCTCAAGACCTCGCTGTTAAGAGCCACTCAAATCGCTTCACTCACTAACACACCAAGGCCACTGCGCACGCTTAAGGCGTGGAAACAGCCCCGACTTCGGAAACTACGTAGTGGCATTGAGACATGCGGTGGCGTGCATGGCTGCCAACCGTGCATTACATTAGGCAGGTCAGGTGTTCGACGATCCAAGTCGATTTTTCTGACACCTCTTGCTGAAAACTCCTTAAGACAAAAGGATCAATAGCCCGTGCTTTCGCAGTCCCTATACATACTGAGTGTCGGGATCAAGCCACTATACATACTGAGTGTCGGGATCAAGCCAGCTTTTGCCCTTTTGCTCCACGCGAGGTTTCTGTCGTCGCTGAGCTGGCCTTAGGACACCTGCGATTATCATTTGATAGGTGTACCGCCCCAGTCAAACTCAACGCCTGGAGGTGTCCTTGTCCTTGGATCGGATCACGCGGGGACATGTGCAATCCGAGCACACGCCACAACACCACGAGGACGAAGGACGGCCTCGAGTTCCCTTGAGCGCTTGGTACCAGCAGAACTGCGACGAGGGGCATGAGAGGTCCAACATCACGCACTCCGCTCAACCAAGTAAAGTGGCTTTCCACAGCTAGACTTATTGTATACCTGAAGAAAGGAACGTGTAGAAACAATTTCGAACTGTGTGTATTTTGGTAAAGAGTGCAGTAACGTGAAGTTTATCATGGTGCAAAAACTTCGGACGATGGCCTTTTCATTGTGTCACGTAACTGGATAAAAGATACTGCGCACACTAAAAACGATAACTGAAACTCCTTAAAAAAAAATTCGGTCGAGCAGTCTAATAAACGAAGCTTTTATAATGCTCCTAATTAGTTTTTGCAGAAAATAAATACATGTCCCGTTTGCTATACTGTAATTATTTCATGAACCCTGAAAGAACGCGACAAGCAGCATAAAGGAAAATCCATCGGGCAGTCATGAACGCACATGATTCCTTCTCCCGCCTTTTAATTAATTGTAAAGCTGTAAAAACAAGGAATTTGAGCATTAACTCGTGTAGCGGTGTCTTTCGTCAGACCCCTGCGGAACGTTCGGACGTAATTCCTGGTATTGCTTCCCAGTTTGAGAAATGACACTTAAGCGCTTACGGTCATCGCATTCCTCAATGGCCGCGCAGTACAAAAATCAATGTTACCATCATAACTTCTGGACCTAGGACAGCTCATTTAATGCGCCTATTTCTTTTGCTCCATTTATAACATTTCCAGTATTTCCACGATATGAGTGCGTAATTTTATGAGTGTTTTCCTTTTCTTACAACTCTGATAGCTAAAAATGTTAGCTTTATGCTCAATATTTCTATGAGTTTCGACCACAATAAAGGATGTGTTTTGTTGCGATTTCGAATAAGATAATATTTTCTTAGACAATCTATTCTAGTGAACTGATGCCGAAACCATCTTAATTCCGGGGTTTTTTTTTTTTTTTGCAAATCTTAACAGACCCAAATGTTGCATTGGTATTACAGCACTTGAAAATCAATATGAAAACAACAAGTTGTCGAAAAGCGCGCAATTTAGAATCGGGAGAAGGAAGTGAGCACCGAGTTAGTTATTTCGTTAAATGGTAAACGCCAAAAGTAGAAACACGAGTACTGATTTGTACAAAGTGCCTTATTACACAACAGTCAGAAGCCCTCCCGGTTAACAGTGCGCTTCGAGAGCACCGTTGGAACGAGGAGATTAAAAAAATTAATAAATAAAAGTTCCAGAACTTTTAACAACTCGGTGAATTTGCGGTTCGCGCTTCAGAAAGTAAACGTAGCATTACAAATTTTTTAAAGTGGCTTAACGTGCAGAAGTTAGGAACTAATGTCAGGAAAAAAAGAACTCCACCGGCCACGAGAAACCTATTATTACTGCGAGATTTTTCAAGCGAATGAGGATTTACTGTTCATATTTTCCTCTTTAAGGTTGTATCAAGTTAACTATACGGCAATCCAAAGCTGAATCAAGTAATCTGTTACCGACTGGGGAATGAACGGAATTTAGCTAGGAAACAGTTCATTGGGACAGTAAAATTCACTAGGAATTCCTACAAATCACACTAGCATTAGCTCAATACAGTCATTAAAACCATGACACTTTAATGATTCCAGCGGATTAAGGTTCATTTTTACGCATACAAATTTCAGTGACACGGAGAAAACTTCACTGCTTAAACTTTCAAGTTTGTCAAATAATAAAAAAATTCACACACATAAGGCCACCAGTTTTTTTTTTTTTGCGAAAAGATTTATGCACACGTTAGACTTCAATATCCTAGGTGCACAACTGCAACTTCATTGGCAGCGTGTCTTTTTCAGCAGACATTGTATTACCTGACTGGGCCTATCGGAATGTTGTTACTCCGATATAGAACGTCCGTGATTCGCGGGCAGGCAGCTGTGTTGCCGACTGAAATCATCCAATCACGAAAGTGAGCCTGAACTAGTGTGTTTTGGAGTGCAACCGGCCGTGGTATCTTTTCGCGGGAAACATACGGCCCTAGTTATCCGGCATGGCGTTGTGATACAAAGAGACAAGACGCCCCGACTAGTGAGGGTTCCGAAGATCTTGGTTGCCCACACTGTTAAAAATGCCCGTATGTTAACGGCGATGTTTACGGATACGTATATTACACATACGGAAACACGGTATGTAATGACGTAAAACGGAACTGAGCTCCGTAAGTACAAAAACGGAACTCAGCTCCGTATTTCCAACAGCTTTGGGAACGAAAAGTGACGATACACGATGCGCTTTTCGGCGCTGTAACTAGAAAAGTATCGTTCGTGCGGTAGTTACGATATAAACTCCACTTGAATATAATCTTTCGAACGTCAAGAAGTAGCACGTGTCAGCTGTAACAACACTTCAAACACTGAGACATTACTAGAAATTAAAAATGTTCCTGTTTACTTTACTGTGTTAACACTACTCTCTCGTACCCGGATGTGATTGCAAAGTGATGAGTAGCAGAAGACTCAAAGCTTTTCGACTCTAGTAAAATCCCGCTCGAAAAAAAAAAAATAAAAAAAAAATTGTTAAATTTATTTCTTACACACTAGTAAACACCCGCATAACGAAAATTGCTCTTTTTTTTTTATATAAAAACCTCCTAACAAATTTACGTAGAGATTCTGTGAAATCACAAAAAGTTCTTGTATAATTTACAGGTATTCCATCGGTAATTTTACGAAGATTTCTGGACAACCTTTTCCTCTCACACTTAGGAGAACCGGGGTTCTATTACCGGCGGATCATCTGGATTTTCCCACGTGCAAATCGTGCCGGACGATGCCGCTGTTCGGCGGGTTTTCTCGGAGATCTCCCGTTTCACCCGCCCATTCCGGCGCTACTCCATCCACAACCTAATTTCACGCTCATCGGCTCTCAAGAATCTCGATGTTAAGTGCCGTCCAAAAACCTGTCCACCCCGCTGGATAACTTTTTTTGCAAGTACTTTCCCGCCATTTCACGGACACTTTTTCTATCAATGTATCCGTTGCCGAGCGCTGCTCCTGATGGACATCACGCCTTGTTGTCTCGCGCATAGACTAAAGATGAGGTACACCGATTATATTTCTTCTGCGCATGTACCCAACATTGATTAAACCCAAAGAAACACAACTGTCACAAGTCACGGGGTCAACAGCGACGGACGTGTTTGTTTATATGCTATTCTCAAAAGACAAGCACTTTTATACAAATAAAATACTTTTACTTAATGAATTGAATCAGACTGCATTGCAAATCGGTTAGAGGAAGAACACAAATATCTCAAAAGCACTTGTTTACAAGACAGTGTTCTAACCTCGAATACAATCCGCGCCGTCGTTTACCAGTCGTGTTGGCGTAAAAGCAGTTCGACGTTGGGGCACGGAGATCGGTTTTGCGCGCAGCCAGCGAGATCGGTCTACCTCCATCTTCGGTCTACGGGTCTCGCGGGCGTAGAGCGAAGTTGGCGCGAGGCAGCCCGTTGTCGCACGCGGCTCCTCGTCGCGCAGGTCATTACCGGCGCAGGTGCAGGCGAGGCGAGGCGGGCTGTGTTCACCCCCCGGATAAATCACTCGACGTGCCTGCGCGCGCGTGTGTGTGTGTTTGTCAGCAGTCACGGATTCCGCTGCAGTTAGCACCGCATCGCTCAAGCATTAACGGAGACTGCGACACCAGGCGACGCTGGTTACGGAGGACGTGTGGGGTACTACAGGCTGCAGGTATTACTACGACCGTCCTGGCCATTCCCATTCACTATAACTTCCACTACTACACACTACATACAAGTAGAGTGGCTTCCACTGGAACTCTGCACTCGACTCTACAACACGCAGAGTTCACTAAAAAAAACTACTATAGTATATTCGCGGTTTCTTCACACTTTTTGAATCAAACCTTTCAAAAATCGCCCTACGTACGTCATGTTTTGTTGTTTCCTAAATACATCACGTATCGCAAACGTTTTACATTTCTGTTTACATAAAAATATCCTATTTTTGGTTACAGTGAACTTTTACTTATATTTTGTCTTTAAATTATAATATTTAGTTTATTATGAATGTAAATAAAAACAGGGAAAACATAGGTATGTTGGCAATGCCTAGTAAGAAATAGTTCTTATGCAAAATATTATTACACTGAGCGAGCACGAATGCAGTGTGCTGTCACTTCGGTGCAATTTTCTAGGATTTTGGTTAAGCTTTATTTGTACAAGGCAGAGGAATATGCTGGAAGTAGAACTTTAGCCGGGCTTCGAAAAAATTGGAAGCAACCGTGAATTGAACATACACACACTACCATCCAAAATACTTTTTCACTTAAAATTTACATTTGTCATTTTAAGAATACGCATCTAAATATAGATGTATAGGTTTTTCGCTGTCAGAAGAGTTCTATTTGTAAGCCCTGCTTAAGCTCTACTTTTCTCTAAATATAGTATCCTTCCGCCACGTGTAAAATTTACATTTCTAGTGACCTAATAACTTTGTTCATGCGCCAGTCAAATGAAAATGTGAAATGGTTAGGAACCTAAATGTGATTTATGTTATTAATCAAACTCTAATGCGTATAAAAAAAATTACCAACTTTATTTATGGTAAATTTGAACGCTACACTTGCAAAGCAACGTCAAGACTTGGAACTATTTTACTTAACTCAATGCCAACTTAACTGAAAGCCTGCATGCCAGTATGTTATACAGCGTATATGCACTTAAAGGCAGTGATTTATTTTTCAAAGGTTAACCTGTAGGTGTAAACCTGCGCGTTGTTCTCACACACAAGTAGAGCCAGCATGGATCACAGGAGGCTGGCGTTAAACGGACACAGTTTCCCCATCCGAATAACAGGCATAATGTCCCGGCCAGCCAGAATAAATAATAAAATGGGAAATGAGATAAGCATCGGAGGAATGAAGACAGGGTAGGAAACGGGAGCGAATGGGAAAACCCCACCACCAGCCAGAGATCTAATCTGGAACACTAATGGGGCTAGCGTCTAATCACTAAGCCGAACTACGAAAGAGAGAGAGAGAGAGAGAGAAAGATAACCCTTAAAAATATATGGAATCATTAGAAAATGTGATTTGTGTCTCCATTCTTACGTATCCGGTACACTGTACTCCGTACAGCAAATACTCGTACATCAGATAGTTAAAAAGACGTGACAGAAAGGCTGCAACTCATACAAGTTTTTGACTCGTGTCAAAGCTTTGGACGAAGCTGAAACTATCAATGTCACCCACGAAACTAGTGTATATTTATCTAATTGCCATTTAATTTCACATTTAATGAACTACGCAACCAATAACACATGGAGTCGCAGAACAGACATTTCGTTACAAAGGGCACTGGAAAATACAATAAAACATGTAAACAACTGTCGTCAATTGGCGAAAATGTCATGTAAAATATACTTAATGAGAGCTTGTGTACCTACTTTTTTTTACGCTGACCAATATTATTTTCATTTTATTTTACATTCTGATATAACCGTGTCAACATGATGGGAGAAACGAAAATATGTTATCTCTTTACACGATACAGCAAACGTGTTTTTTTTTTTACTTAATTTCGGTTTACGCGTGGGGAGAGGGGGGGGGACTGTAACGTGCAAATCAATAAATACGCATTTCCCGACCACAGGGTGGCGAATTAGAGCGAGCCAATTAAAAATCAAATATCATTAGAGCGAGCCCGGGGATTTCGGGCTCGTCGCCATGTCGTCATGTTGCGGCCGATCCCGCCATTTTTAATCAACAGTCAAATTTTACGACATGGGCCCGACGCTGTAGTTTAATTAGAGCCGCAAATTTCCATTTTATTAAGGAAATAGCTTGCCCGGCGGCCGCGCTGGGCTTAAGCGTCGCACTGTGAACACGGGCTCGAGCAGGCAATATTTCTGATTATCGAGCCGCTATACGCGAGCCGCCGACGGTCCAAGACCACTGGATGTTTTACGCTCCTGAAAGACAATAACGAAAGGGGGCACGTCCATAAAATGCCCGGCGTTACTACGCCTCAAGAGTCACAGTTTTACTTTCGTCACTTCACAAAACAACATAAAAACCAACTACGCGAGAAGCTAAATAAATTAGTTTAAGTAAACCCCGTTCTGTATATAAATGAAGAATGTTAAACACGGAAGAAAAAAAAATCATTTTGGCTGAAAATAATTTTAAAATATCGATGTTGTAACACATGCCTATAACTTATTTTATTGCTCTACCTGAAATTCGTTTGGTTTTAAATGCTTTAAAAAAATATAATTATGAGTTTGACGCGAAATTTGGAAAAAAAAAAAAATACTCTATGCGATGGCGAAAGTTGTAATATGTTGGAAAATCGTTTCTACTCTAGTGCTTTAGCAATGTAATTTTTATTTTGAACTGCACAACACAGGGAGTGCGAAACGACAAAATAAGGCGATGCTATAGCTAGACGATGAGACGTACACGAACCATACAACTATCAGCACCAGTGGAAATTGCTTACACGCAACCGAAAGAAACAGTAGGATATAGGCGTCTGGCACCATGCAACCCAACGGTTCAACAAATCTGTCAAAATTACTGGTAGATCAGAAAATAAATCACTAGCCTTTCACGCAAAAAAAATACGGGAGGCGGTGGCTAGAATGCAAACAATAAAGCTGAAATAATTACCACAGATACTTGCTGAAAGTCCTGTAAATAAGCTGCTACAGAGTTACCAATCGGAAGCCTGCAATTGAAATCTTTTCCCAAGGCAGTGTAATTCACAGTGAATGAATTAAAAAAACTACGAAAATAGTGACATTCAGTCACTAAAATAGTTCGTTAGGTTTCGACTGACCCGTAGCCGAATCAGTCACTTCGTAATTACGTTAAGGTTCATTCTACTCAGGATGGGAAGATAAGTACTTTTAGTTTGGCAACTAAAATTTTTCCCCGCTAGGTACAAGCAGTTTTAACTTGTCTATCTTTGAATATCGCCAAATCGTAGCAAATTCCACTGTCTCCGCTGCAGAGCGTACAGAACGAGTCGCGGGTCGCGTTTAACAGTGTATAATCTCAAGATATATTGTACGGAGATAATTTATTATTAACACAAGGAAGAGGAAACCTAACACCGACTTAAAAAAAAATGTGTTATATAACTTCTTGTTTGAGATTACGCTTAACAGGCCACCATCCTCCCAGACACTGGTGCCGTAGAGGTATGTCAGTGACTGGTGTAATTCCACCGTCGCAGTCAAGGAATGTATATGCTGTTGACGGTGAACTGAGAACTTTTGAAAGTCCTACTTAAGATCTAATTGCATGTATATTGTGTATTCTTCCACCACATGTACAATCAACACTGCCGTCGGTCAAGTGAAACTGTGAAATTATAAGAAAAGTAAATGTTTTACAAATTTGCTTATTTTTAAAATTATATGCATAAAAACAGTAATTAAAAGAAATTATTTTAGTATTCACAAATGTTTACCAAACACTTTTAATTCAACGTTAAGACGTAGAACTACTTTCCCTCCGTCTTTGCCAACTTTCCGGGGCGCATGCCAGACACATTTTTTTCAAAGGTTGATTTCAAATGTGCTCACTTAACCGTGAAGAGCCGTTATCACACAAAGTGCTCACGAACACAAATTTAAAACAGCCGCTTATACCACTAACGGCAATCGCACACGCCGGCAAAATGACGTCACTGACCGACAAAATGTCGGAACGCCGTTCGCCAAAAACAGCGCCTGGTAGCCTACTCACCAGCGGTCAGCGCTGCCAATAAAGAAACTTTCGCAGTACGTAGCCAATCAGACGGAATGCCCTGTTCCCAGAGCCTTGCGAAGCCAATCAGAGAGTGGGTACGCCCATATTGAAGGAACCGCCATGCCACTTGGTTTCTGTGTTCTCATCTACTCTGTGACTCTGTGTGTGTGTGTGTGTGTGAGCGAGAGAGAGATAGAGAGAGTGCGTGAACCCACAAGACCAGTGAAGCGTTAGTATCTGCGAGGAACGAAAGGGCGAGACATGGGCGCTTCTCGCCCGGAAGCCGGGTCCCACAGGCAATCTCCAGCAATACTGCGCGTTGTTAGCCAGCCCGCACTCATTAACCTGCTAATTAAACAGCTCAGCGGCACGAGAGGTGTGTGCGCGCGCGCACACACACACACACACACGTACACTCACGTACAAGCAGCCTCCGCTGCCGCCAGACGGGGATAAATCATCTTACACCGTCAGGGGGAAGGCAGAGGGGTGAGTTCAAACGGAGTGTGATGGAATCCGCCACGCCGCAGATTGGATCGGAAATAAGATATCAACGCTTTTTTTTTTTTTCACTCCAACTCCAGCCGATTAATTCCAAGCGTAAAGTCAGCTTACGCAAGACGACATTATCAGCAAAGAATTATTTGGAAAGGAAAATATATGTTTAAGGCTTTGGTTCATACTAACTAAAATCTCACGTTACCAGTCTTATAAGTGGGAACTGGAATTTTCTCCCACGCTGACGAGTTAAACCAACGCCTTTCGGCTTCCATTGAGGCGTAACAAATGACGCCTAGGGTCATGACAACGAACTGTATCTGATGTGCGTCGTATTACAACTAATGTACGCACCACAGTGTTTTTTTTTTTAATTAATCCATTGCCTTTTAAATTTATTCAAAATGCATCGTCTGCCGATGCATTTCTTCGTGCTTCCACTATCCGTAGTTCAGAAACAGTCAACAAGACAACGGCGACAAAAAGCCAAGGTAATTCTTACTGCAGTCACTTGCTTGCAGTTCTGTACCTGCATACAACAGTTATATCACTTCAGCTTTCGTTATGTCAAAATTAATAAAACTTCGACATCCAACTTCAAATATGCAAAGTCATAAAACCACGTCTCGTAGGTTCCACCCATGTAAATCATTGTTTTACAATTTGTGTACACATTTAAATAAAAAATTGTATTTACAAAATAAAAAATACCAAAGCCCAAATATTCGTTAAAAAAAAAATCATATTGACTGCAAAATTTCAAATGGAATTGTATTTTAAGCTGTATTAATGATTCCGACTATATTTAACGCAAGAAGCATCTCAACAAAATTATTTTTCCCCTTGACGAAATTGTTTTCATTTCATTTCACTTTTAAATAAGAAGAACTGCCGCCACGGGGACGGTCCAAATTATGGGCGGACCTTTCATAAAAATCTGTCACCTTTATGACGTCTGTCACTGGAACAAAAAGTGTACAGCCATGTGCACTATGGGAGATGGCTTGACACCGTCGAGAACGATGTTCCATACGAATGCCTGTGTGACTTGCAAAGTATGTGGACCAAGGACACAGTAAATACAGAACATAGGGAGAGTGCAAAATCAGTTGTTAACCATTACAGTCAAAAAATTAACACATAGCTTTAGGCGTTGCCACAAACAAATCTTTTGTTCGGAACTGTACTGATATCCAGACGACGCTTTGTCTTACATCGGGACCAATATAAATCCATCTGTGCTTTATGATACTGGCATCAGTGGTTTATGAGGCTGCGGGATCATAGTCTCAGCAGCGAATGATGTCTCCCACGCGTAGGGAACCTTTCTCATTGGACGGTATGTTCTGCTGTGTAAAGTGTGGACCATTCAAGCCACTTCATATGCAACATCCCAGCTAGAGGACACTGTGACTAGAAAGGGTTAATACCCAGCACTCGGCTTTAGGACGAGAGGCGCTGGCAACGTAGTTTAGTTTTGAGGATCAAAGCTAAACACGCGTGTAATCGCAGTTCATGTAATATCGCGGGGACACTACGTCAATGTATACACATTTGGAAGAATAAACCCTGTCGAATCATGTAATCAAAATAAACAACAATTTGTTGTGTGACACTGTAGGCCTATCTACACCTGTTATAATAAAAATAAACATTTTCCCAGCCCAGAACATATTTTCATCGTGAGCTCTGTTATTGTAACGAAAACTTGAATGTGGCTTAAATGTTACAAAATAAGCAGTTTTCGACACAGACGAAGTTCAACAGGCATTCCTAACAAGCGTTCTCTGCTGAATAATTCTGAAAGCAAGTTTCAAGGTTTCGGTACGAACCTATTCGGTTGTTTTGGATAAGCGACTTCTGAGTGCTCTACTAAACGTTTTTCTGCCTTATATGTATCCTTCCACCAATTTTAAAATCACCATTGGAACGTACCAAATAACTAGTATACATAGAAATGATAAGTGAAACTGTAAATTTGTGAGAAATACGGATTTATTATTGTTAAGAAAATTGCAATTCTAACATGCATAAATCAATTTCCGTGGCCCTCATTTAGATATCAGAGCTAAGACTTGAGAATGAAACTCCTGTTGATAATTCATTAACATGATGCAAATGCGTCAGTTAATGCTTACGTTTAAGTATACACAGTTACGGTCAGGCTTTTTTTTTAGATTTATTTCAAAAGCGTTCAGTTAACCGCGAAACATCTATGTGGAGGTTTTTCGCTGTAGTAATTATTTCGTCCGTTCAGAACGGTAAAGCGTTGGTTCTTCTCAAAATATATTTTCTTTTAAGTGTGTCTACTTGCGATCGAGGTAATTTATGTGCGTCATTCTTATTACCTGGAATGGAAATAGAAATTAGCACGGGAAAATCAACCTTCAGTTAAAAACGGTTAGAATCGAACAGACGACCTTCCGAATACAAGTTGGGTATGGAAACGCACGACCCAACACGCTCAATACTTTTCAATTCGCGAGTTTCGCACAGTAAAAATTTGTTCTCGAAGTTTGTTACGAAACTTGTTACGCAGTCCACGAAGAAAACAAATCTTGCTCTGAAAAAAACATAAGAATACTAAGGTTTCCACTGCGGATGTGAAACGGTCACTTAAGGATGTACAAACATGGCCGCTGCTTCGAACCTAGAGTCACCTGGAGCAAAAGAAAAGACTCGGTCGAGAAAAAAAGTCCTTCCCAGCGCGGGCTGAATTATTCACCGCTGGCCAGCAACGTAGGACCGTGCCCCGGTTAATGATTTACGCCTGCGGGGTCCTAACTTTTTCCCCCTCAGCTCCCCCGTCAACTGTTATCTGCCGGAGCCAGGGACACCAACCTAGCAATTTGTTATGTTGGTAGCGTCCCCATTCATAACCACCGCGCGCAAACTTTCCGTAATATTGACATGCTATAAATTACATATTTTTTTCAAAAGTACAACAATGTTGGTAGCTACTGACTTCGACCCATGTAAAGGCAACCTCATGTAGTTGTCATCAATTTGACTATAACATGGCAAAGAGAATCACTACTCAACATGAAAGAAAATAAATGGGTTAGAATCATTACCTAACTATAAATAAAGTGTATAACAACCGTTTCGCTTAAGGTGGGCGGTGTCCATGGATTCGATTCCGGTCGAATGCACTGGAAACAATTTTCCATAGTCGTTCACATAGCACATTACAACGTTTTGATAATCTGCTCTCTGTAAATCAGAACACAGTGTCCAATAAACGAAGTCATCAGATATCATTCGTTGCGAAGACTTAATTCCGTTTTTTTTTACAGCGCAATAAACACAGTTTTGATGGCCCCTACTATACATATGGCAGATCATTATACCGATACGTGTACAGTTCCACAGAAAATATCTGTTCATTGCAACGCCTAAAATGTTTATTTGTGACTTAAAGGGTTCGTGTGGATCTTCCTAATTTCTCACTCACTATATGAAGATCCTGGTCAGTCACGGTGAATAACGGGGAATATACATCGCTGTTATCGCTGTACTTTACGCAAAGCAATGAGATAGTTGTCTCCCCCACACTTGGAGACAACAGACGAAGACTCCAGATACGATTGGCCAGCCCTGCACACAGAGACAGCAACGCCCAATAAACGTCCATCTATGCGGAGAGAGCTACTACTTGTCGAGGTCACGCAGGGTTTGCAAACGACTGTCATCAATCTCTCTCGGAGTAACAAGTTGCTCCCGTGCAGCTAGAGAAAAATGACGCGTTTCGGGATACAGTTCTCACAATGTTTTATAACCTACAGAAAGTTCATAATTCTGGGAAAACTTTTTAATGTCGATACGATAAGCGGTTTGCTGCTGAAAGCTTTCAAACGCTTGCTTCGGGTTTCCTTTGAGTTCAGGCGGCGTTTCAAAACGTTACTCTTCAAGTAAACTTTACTCTTTGGCCGTCCCAAAACACTCTGAGAAATTTTTTTTATCATCTCTTATCGGTGTACCTAAACTGGAGAGTAATAACTCTGTGCATATTGGAAGAGTAAAACTTTTACACGCATTATTTCGGCGAGTAACCCACGGGGAAGTGGAAAATGGAGGGAGATTCGGGGACCGACTTACCAGCTACATTTAAACGTAGAAACTTAAACTAAAGACGAGGCACGCATTCTAAACCCATTCGAACGCAAAATCCGTTGCAATGTGTGCTGACGTTCCAAGCCTGCTACATCACAGATGTAGGCTTTAAGGCGCCCGTATACCTGAATACTTATTTTTCCGTTTCTGAAGCACAAAAGCAAGGTAGAGATAAGGGTAGGTTATGCGTCGTTCAGAATTTACTTTAGGGCTTTCAAATAATTTTATTTGTGTGAACGTCACATCAAAGTTCAATGCAGGGCTCTATACTAGTTTTGCAGGTATCCGTAGATAATATTTTTAACTATAACAGCTTGAATATGTCGTTACTGACCATGTCGAAGAGCTTCAAAGATTCAAAGCGTGATATGTTGAAAGTTTTATTCCGTCCTGGTCTTGTCTTAAGTATTTTTTTTTTCGGTGTGATAACAGACTGTTTCTAGTTTTAAAAAACTTATATGGTAAACTGTTTGTAGCCAAGTTCGCGAGCAAGGTAGACGCGCGCCTTAAGACTCCTGCCTACCTGGCACTTGAACTGCGTTGCAGTGTGTTTGGAATACACGTTTTTTCCACGAAACTATTAAACGTACGTCCCATTTACTCATCTACCAAAAGAACGCACATTTCAGACGAGGGCTGTTGAGTGCTTTCTAGACGTCACGAACATTGGAAGAACCATTTCAGAGTACCTCAAAATAGCTATAAAAAAAACAGCTTTTTCAAAGCTCTGAATTGCAAAACATACGCATCAGATACGTACAAATCTACTCAAGGTCCCTGCATTCAACCTTCCTGGAGACTTTCCGCCAATAAAATTCCAGGGTCACCGTTGAAAGTCCCATAGATACACGCAGTGTGGAGAGAACACTGCACGCCGCGCCGGTTGAAAGCCTTGCGCTTAGCGGCGATGGCGCACTTGATGCGCGTGGCAGTGTCGCCCTTATCGCTCGCGCGCTTCGCGGCCTCAAACGCGGGAGAAAGCTCCAGGTGGGCGGGAGCCTTAACTAACCAACGACCAGTTGCAGACTGGCGTACAACTGTTGTATGGGGCTGCCACACTCGCTCTCTCAGAGCAACGCGCGGCAATCAATTGCCGCGGAGCAATGGTGGAGTGTAGAACTCATTTTGTTGATGTATTCACTAATTACCATTTCAGTTTGCTCAAGTATGCAACGCCCGGTCTCAATGAATAAATTACCTGTTAAATGTACCGGAACCAGTTTGCACCGTAAGAGCGGCTGCTACGTCCGCACGTTCATGCAAGAGTCCGCGCTTTTAAGCGTCATTTCCGGCCTGGCAACGCATTTGGACGTTTTCAATAGTGCACACGCATACGGGTGCTCGTGCGTTAATTTGTTCCCACACAAGGGACCACGATGCAATACTTGTTTCACGGCCCGCCTGTTGGTCGCTTCTTCCGCGCAAAATCGCGCGCTCCATGTAATTACTACGAACACTCACATTTCCCATGCAATATCCGGTTTATAAGCCAATCGGCAAACCACCTTCCCTCCACACGACACGTGCCCGCGGACAAACCGCCGTTTTTCAAATATTCACCTTTCGAACAAACAACGTCGGCCACATCACCTACATGCGCACTCAAATCATCCAAACACCCGCTTGCTGCTGAATGAATCATAACGCACCTAGAGACTCATAAAGAGGGAGCTACTTGAAGGATGGTGTGCTGTGCATTACTTTCAGATTGCATGATTAAAGGCTGTTCACTGTTAAGTGAGCACATCAGAAATCAACCTTTGAAAAATGTCACTGCCCCTACCTGCATATAATTTAACGGGCACACTGACCGCCCTACGCCTAATTAAGTTGGTAACGACGGAAGGGAAGTAGTTTCATGTCTAACCGTTGAATTAAATGTGTTATGATAACATTTGTAAATAGTGAAATTATTTATTTTCCTTTGTGATATTTTTGTGTGCATTTAATATTACAGATTAACAAATTTGTAAAATATTTAAATTACTAATAATTTCACAGTTTTACCTGACGACGCACGAATAATGTGGTCAGGCCCACGGCAACGTTAAATCTACATATGGTGTAAGAATACACAATGCATATACAAGTAGACCTTAAGCAGAGCTTTAAAAAGTGCTCAGTTTACCGTGAACAGCCTATACCAGAAAGCATTATGTTTAAGTTTTAATGCTACATATAAATTTCAGTACTCAGTCAATAAATACGCTACCGAAATACTGTATTTTTTAAATTTCCTTTTACTATATATATTAATGTTACATTTAAAAACAGTACTTGATTAAAAAAATTATCTCATTTTATCGAGTGTAAAATAAAGTTTCTATAGAGGGACACAAACCCCCTTAGTCTCCCGCAGGATCCGCCCCTTATCATAAATAGTGTGTACATGAACGTTGAAAGAGAGGCCACACTTCTGAGGCATTGAAGGTTGGAAATATTAACCATTTCATTCCCACATTCATTTATTGTTTCTGGTGTTTCAAATAAGAAAATGTTTGATGCGTGCCGTGATTAAGTTGGTTAAGAACTTGTTTCTTTATCACAACCAATAAGCTGTAGGCGTTGTGCTAAGTGATTAGTGGTATAACCCAATCATAACGTAGAGCAGTAGCACGGTTTAAGAATAAGTGACTCCCAGGGAAAATCATTGGGCACTGAGCTTCGTAAAGTACAGTGCTGGTCAAATATTTTACCTTCTTGTGCAACACGTAGACAGTTGGCTACAGTGGGCATGAAAGGGTTAATTCTTCCTAGTTTATCTATTGTACAGTGAAGGGAATACTGGTGCATTAAAATGGCTTCCATTTTTCTTGCGACCAAAATAAAAAATACATAAAAATCTGTTATATTTCCCACATGATGCAGGGCAGTTGTAGATAAGATGACGGTGGCGTCAACTGCAGCCGAATGCTGCGGAAGTAAAAGGACCTCTCGTTGCTGGGTAGAGACGAGGAGGATGAGGGCGTGAAATAAGGCCAATATACTGCAACACTCTAAGTCGTTACTGCTTATTTAAAGCTTGACCCCACACGCCATGTTAAGTTACTGTTTGCAGCTTATTTCAATGGTTTAGGAAAAAACTATTTTTAAACTACAACTATAAACATCTCTGGCAATATTCATTGCGCTATAGAACAAACATAAATCATAAACTTTTGTCAAACAATTATGGCATAATTACAGCCGCATTATTTTTTAACTATTAATATATTTTGCCGTTTCACAATAACCAGATAATGCGTGGATGATTTGACGACTACATTTAAAGGATGAACCTACACAGAAAAAAGTATAATATTCTTGCAACTAAAATGTACTATTAAGGCATTTCTTTAAACGTTTATGTCGTCAAATTAATGATGTGACAAAGTTAATGATGTAAATCATTTACGTAATCTTATACTACTATAATTCAAATATACTTTTGAAGTTTTAATGTTAATAAAGCCTCTAATTAATATTGCCGCAACCAAAAGTAGTATTACACTAAAAAAATAACGAAGAGAAGAAAATACTTTGTGTTACAGCGACACTAAAGAAATGTCCAACCAACACAATTGTTGCTGACTTTGCGTTGTAAAATGGCGGACCGTTGTGAACAGCGATAACCTCGTAAAAATAAATTTGTGTGGAGGGAAGATGGGAAGTATGTGTTCCAGTCGCTTTGAGAGGATACTGTTTTCTATTATATAACGACAACACGGCGTTTTATATAAAAATAACGCTATCATGCCAATTATCTTTCATGGGAAGATTTGTCACCTGACGCTCGTATATTACCATTTAGGAAAAAAAAAAAAAGGGGGTACTCAATTTTGCTGCTAACCGCAGAAACGGGCAAAACAGAACGCACATCTCCAGAAACAAATTTATTGCAGTTGTTTCAGGCCTTACGTTGACTTTCACTGGATAACTAATGTATCTTACGAACAACGAAAATCATTTTAGTATAATTGCGTTACATCTGTTAGCATTGTTTCGATTATGTGGTCGTTTGCGGACTGGCGATGTTCTGTTGTTTTATTTTCTTTCACGAGTGGTAATTTCCATATAATATTGTTTCAGCTGCGACATTCCGAATGTTTGAAACCAATGTAGAGCTTGTTGAATTGAAAGGGGCGGACACATTGTTTTTATGGGTCCGCAAAAAAAATAATAATAACGTTGCAAATTACGTTGTTATTATGTTTTATAATGCTGGTGGTGTATCTACCCATGGATTTATTACACAAAGAACAATTAAAGTCATGCGCTAAAATAATTAAAACTGTATAACAGGTCCAATAGAAATCGTTTAAAACTACGGAGGATTCATACACGTAATTAAATATTTTTAAAACAATTAACTTAACCCGCAACTTTGCTGTCCGATTTCTCTATTTCACATCAACCGTAATATTCAACCATCATTTTTTATTAATTCTGGCAAGCTTGTTTCAGCTACTTCGCGACGTTTAGTTGGGCGTGAGATGGTCGCATGGATTAGTTCCCCGTCATAAGTCTGCTAAAGACTGAAATCGCGCGTCATGAGATACAATATATCGGTATTCCTGATCAGCCGATAATGTATTGCACAATCATGGATTGCAGTAAAATAATTATAGAGTCTGAAGTATCAAAATACGTTATAAGTTCGTTCATTTCGTTTCCATCAACACACAGAAAATCTTTCAAGTGACTCGTTACACAGAACGAATATACGAACACATATTTATCTGCATGGCTATTAAAATCTGGACTGACATGACAAAAAACTGGGAAGGAGAAAAAACAACTTCCACACTTACTCATTTGACGAAAAAAAAAAAAAAAAAAAAAAGTTTTACTTAAAAAAACATGTAGAAAAAATGGAGCCGTAAGAGCGACGAGGCAAATAAGACAGCAATAAACGGAAGCTCATTACTCGCACTCGCATTCCCGACCGACGGAGCGTAGAACCGAACCTCAGACTTCATCTGTTCTGCACAGAAATACATCCACTGAAAAACAACAGGTTACACTGCTGTTAACATATATCAACAAAAACCGTTCGCGCACCACCACAAGGTGGCGTTACTCTATAGAGTCAAAACTGTCAATGTCTCGGAGTAGGAGCTCAAACTCCTTGCCGAAATTGAAAGAATATTCTCGACAAATTGGTTTGCATGATGCCAATAAAATTTCGACAGCTAACTCAACCAACATTTTTATTTTAAGTAATATTTTCTGTCTACCCATTCAAAGTGTTTCATCATCTTTCATGCAAAACAAATTATATTTACACTTGGAAACTTTTTTTTACTAACAAAATAATTTTAATGTCGCTGCAAAGTGTAGCCTCAGATTCACGCCAATCTTGAATCTTCATTTTTGTTTAATGAAGATGAAAATCTTAGTTATAAAATATCGTTCTACGAAATTTCACTTGCACAATCTGTCAGCATCCCGTATATTTGGCTATATACAAACAAGTGTTCTGTCGCGTCGAAGGAATCTTTCTCTTTGAGCTGTGGGATTCGTATCCGCAACTCTCACCAGCCAACTGACGCGGAGGAGTAAAACGCCCCCCCCCCCACAAACCAACATCCTGAGGATGTCCGTTAAGTGGGAACGGACACTAATCCTCGGTCGTCGATACGTATCCGCCGGAGAAGTCCGCGCGGACCGATGATTGGTCAGCATCCATCACCGGCGGAACTCCCGAGGCTTCCTTCATCCAGCATCACGCAGACTACCCCCCCCCCCTTCCTCTAAACCCATCCGCTATACGTGATGTGCCCCACTTCCTCTTACAATCAACGAAGAACAACCCACTTCTACCACTCGCCACACACACACCTCACAGTGGCTGTCCGGCGCAACGAACAACTGCAGTCGGTGCTGAGCATGAGGTGCTAAAAGGAAAAGAGGCGCATTATACCTCAAATATACTAATTAAATAAAACGCTGTATCTAATAGGAGCCGCGGTAGTGTGGTGGTCAGACTACTCGCTTCCCACCAACGCGAACCGGGTTCGATTCCCCTGCGGGGTCGGGTAACTCCCTGATTTTCGCACGCGGGGAATCGTGCCGGCAGATACCGCTGGTCGACGGGTTTTCTCGGAGATCTCCCGTTTCCGCCAACCTTGCATTCTGGCGCTGCTCCATACTCACCTCATTTTACTCCCATCGGCTCTCAAGACCACGATGTTAAGAGCCGCCCAAATCTCTCCACTAGCAATGGTGATAAGGGCAACGTTCTAAGAGAGGAACGTGCTTTCATTCCCGATGGTACAGCAGATCATAACACCTAGAGTTTGGTTCGCTATGCCTAATGCAAAAGCAATTTTATCAAAACGACGAATTAAAAAGAAACGTGATCAATTAGGAAAAAAAACCCTTTTTATACTTGCCATGACAGTTTCTTCGTTCAATCAACCAAAGAAACGTAGCATTTACGTAGCATTTTCGTGTTCACTTTACAAATAGCCTCTATAATCAAAAACATATTTTTACGGGAATTGTGTGTCTTGAAAGTCAAAAAGTTTCTCTACAAGAAATACGCTCTTCTTCGTATCATTCGCTATGCACACACACACACGTTACATAAAAGCGCTGCGCCTTACGTAACCCGCTATTTCCGGAAGGAAGCATTGAGCTCCGTAATGCCAGCAATACGACACGTCACGCTCATTGGTTAACAAGCTCTGATACGCTGACCTACAAAAACCTGCAATTATGCTTGAATAATGGACAGTTTACGTCATGTGCCATCACAAGATATAATTATCCCGGAAACGGTGAACATTCACCAAAAACAGCCAATCGTTTCTTCGGTACTGTATCGCAAACACATTCAGATAATATCTTAGCTTATATCGATTCCCCGACGGTGTTATGACTTTAATGATCATCACTACAATTATTGGAGCCGCGGTGGTGTGGTAGTCAAGACTACTTGCCCAAGGCGAACTAGGTTCGATTCCCGGCGTGGTTGCTCCAGGATTTTCGCATGTGGGAATCGTTCCGGACGATGCGGGTTTTCTCGGGGATCTCCCGTTTTCCCCGCACTTACATTCCGGCGCTGCTACGTACTCATATCACTCTCTCAAAACCTCGATGTTAAGAGTCGCCCAAATTTCTCCACTCCACTACATAATACGTGCGAAATATGATATAAAACAGTAAACTTAACGTAAAACTTGCATTAACCCATCAAGAACTATGTGACAAACAACGGGTGCAGATTAAAACGCCAAATATCACATGTACATGTCAAAAAAATTATTCTCTAGGTAATTTAGCAGCACAGCCATGGACTTGACTGAGAAAGTGGAGTAATATTAGAATTACAATGTTTGTTGCAATACTATTATAAACGCTCACGTCCTTTCACAAAAATGTTAATTTTTCTACCGAAAAAATGATTAATCGCCTGCCGAAAAATGAACAGTTTCACAATTGAGCAATGATCTGTCGGCGACGGACGCCGTCTGAGATGATGCTGCTATCTATTTCAAGGGTGAAAGTTACTTTTTCAGACCTCACGAATGTAAAGTAGGACACGCGAAAAAGTGGGTAGGAGATAAACAAGGCAGTACGAACGTGATGTGCGATGAAAACTAGCATGAACGAAATACTTAAAAAGACGAAGGAGAACTATTTTGACGATAATAAACGATTTTATTACATTGTCCATATCTATGAGAAGCCGTGTCTTCTGTTTTGTACATCCATGCAACAGCAATAAAAATACAAATACAAAGACGTCGGCGTAAACGCGATCGTCGTTTTCAAAACGTAAACAAATTTATGTTTTTATTTTCCTTGTATAACAAACACTTCTTCTTCTTCTCCTCCGTTGCAGGCTGTCGCTGACAATCGCAACGCAAGAATTTCGCGCGACGGATTCGACACCGACGCACCGCGACGAACTGATGATTCGTCCTGATTGGTTACAGATCATCGCTACGCATCGCAGTATTGTGGAACCAGCTTTAGTAGTATCAGAAGACAAGCCGGCCAGTGATACCTGTTAGTGACGTTCTTGGCCAATTAATTTCGGAAATATTCGGCAGTGATTGTAAAGCCTCGATGCTCTTATTCTCCATTTGACTCTTGAAGCAAAGCGTTTCGTTACGTTGTGGGGCGCTGGTCTGAACGACTTCAGCTGAGCATGTCTGCAGGAGATGTCCCACTCAACGTCCAACTTAAGAGGCGAAACTCGGCGTCGCGACAGTCGCTTGTAGTGACGGATGTCTGGGAGTGGAGGACGATGATTGATCGCGACTAATGACGGTAATTAGGAGGAAGTTCAACAACTCGCTTCGAGTGCAAGCGAGGGAGTCTCCTAGTTAAATACCGCCGCCGTGAGAGGTTATTCAAGTCTCCGCGGCTCAACTTGGTCGGAACTCGGTTGCAGATAGTTTCGAACGGCGAGGAAGAAAAGTCAAGCTCGAGATAATGGACTTGTCTCTCCGACAATGGAAACCCACAACCTGGATTTCGGACAGTTTAATAACAAATGTACTATCCGCTCGGCGGGCGTCCCTCAAGACTCCACTCACCCCGTACTCTGCGGATGGCGAAGAACTAAACTGAAACATCGACAGGCCAATCGGTGAAAGACTCTCAAAAAAAAAAAAAAAAAAAAAAAAAAAAAAAAAAAAAAAANAAAACCCCAACCCTGTAGCAGATTCGTATATGCCACAAAAGAAAGACAATTTCTACACACGTACAGCGGATAGCAAATTTTCATCGCCACGAACAAAGGATGGTAAAAATTGAAGTTCGAAAAATGTTGACAAGTATTCATCACGCACTTACAAATTGTGGTACTGATTTTCCCTACCCTTGAATCCTTTAAGTTCTTTGCGGGCGTGATTTACACATACGTGTAATAAGTAGGTACCCGGGAATTTCGCGAATTTACGCGGTGTTAAGATTAGCTCTAAAACACTTGTTCATCCTAGTTGTTTGTGCGATTGGGCCACTCGTTAACTAACACGCCCTGTGGCATTATGAAAGTAACACACGTAGGCAGATACCAAGATAATTACGTACAACATAGTACACATAATACAGTATTTATCACGAATGCACGAACCAATGAATAAATGATAGTGCCTGAGGAGTACATAGAACTGTCGAGTTTAGCATAGCCGTCAAATGAGCTCTTCCCGGGTCTCTAGTAAAGTGTGTTGGCCTCCTTTGGACAGTCCACGACTTCTTTAACGACGAGATATCGCCACCACGTTACTTATTTTTTAATTAAATACTAAAATTCTAAACCTTATTGTTTTATGCGGTGCTACTATACATATAGAATTTGAGGTTGTTACATATTGAATCATACACAATTTTTTTCACGAGAGATAAAATTAAATCTGTGGAAACGCAATCGATTCAAAGACGGGCATGTCCCGCCTATCTTAAATTTGTGCATAAATTCCTTTACAAAGTCAACGTTAAGGAAATAGCGCATGACAACCTTCACATTACTTCTGATACACTAATTCATAATCCGTTGTTAGAAAACAAATTATGCTTACGTGTTACGAAATGTAATGCAAAATACGGGCTGAAGCATCAATTATTTTGTTAAATAACCACATGGGAAAAACAGGTTTCGCACTGATCGCAGATGTTGGTTGAATTACACATGATGTATATACTTGCCTCAATTATATCACAAACTGTATACATATATTTTCAACTATTTTCTCAGACGAACTTGCAGTCACATATTGCCTGTGTCACTCAGTTACATAAATTCGGTGTTTAGGGAATTAAACTTATGGAGAATTAGAGAAGTAGCACAATTGACCTAACAGCGCTATTCAGTTTTAACAAATAAGCGCATTTTGTCTGCTTGTAGCCGATGCACAAAAATGCGCTTAGATCAAGAAACTTTGTGAGTGCCCAATAAAGAAAATCATTTTAAAAAGTTGGGCAACAGCTACCAGTATAATCAATTACGCTCTTTTCGAAAGGGGGGACGCGGCGGTGTAATAGCAAGACTACTCGCCTCCCACCAAGGCGAACTGGGTTCGATTCCTGGCGGAGTCACCCGGATTTTCGCACGTGGGAAACGTGACGGATGGTGCAGTTGGCCAACGGGTTTTCTCGGGGTACTTCTGTCCCCCCCGCCCATGCATTCCGCCGCTCCATCCTCACCGCACTTCGCCCTCACCAGCGCTCTAGAAGACATTGTTAAAAGTTCCGCCTGCCTGGAGCTATTTTGCGAGGCCTCGAAATACGTGAGCTGTAAGAGCGACTCTTCTTCACTCAACACTTGTCTCATCGCCTCTACGTGCAAGGCGCTCGACTGGCGTGCGGTCGTCTCGTCGGCGATTCGCCTGAACGTGACTTCAAGCTGTGACCGCTATAATTTTATGGCACACTAGATTAAAGTATTATGCGTGTCTAAAGAAAACTCTTGAAATTTCTCGACATTAAATCTAGCAGCCTTAACTAACTGACTCTGAAAACACCCGTTTTAGCCATTTTCACGTCCCAAAAAATTATCCTTGGTAGTTGAAATGAGAACTTGAAACTTATCTTTGTGCACGAAACGTTTCTTAAACGCTTTTCGTGTTTAGACACCGCTACAATATATCCAACCGTTTGAATCACGTGCTTTACGAAACCTTTCCTACCAACTTCATGCGCAAACCAGGCGGAGTACTTAACGGGAACCTTCCCCAACATGTTTCATGTTTTTTTTAGCTTGTTTATATTTATAAAAAAAGAAAATTCCTTAATTACTATACATACCCAACTAGCTAGTGACCTTACACTGCAGTACAGACAAGACAAGGGAACTACGAACTTATAATTACGCCACAGTATTAATTCTGACAAAATTAGGCAAAATCAATATTCTGACAGAAATACGATTTCGTAGTTCAGTCGCTATAACTGTGCTGCAGTGTAAGGTCAGTAACTAGATGGATATATGCCCTGTTTAAAAAAGGTCTTTCATTTTACGGAAAAGTGCTGGTAAAAATTTATTCAGAGGCGTATGTAAATTCCCCGTAAAATTACGGACACATTTATTTTCAAAAAACGGACTTTCCGTAAATTTTACAAAACTGTCCGTGAATTCACGGAACCTCTCTGTTAATTTCCTAGTTAGTTTCTGTACCTACAGGTGAAAATAAAAAAGAGACACAGAAAAAGCTTAATTTTCGTTATGTGGGTGGGTGTTCTACTGTCTATAAAAGGGATATTTAAAAAAGTTGAAAATATTTTATACTTGAGCCAGATTTGAATCCGAATGAAAAAAATTACTTATTCCTGACTCTAACCACTCACCTCCAACTCTTACATGACGATTATGGTATGACAATGATATTTCTCACACAAATACATAAGCAACTTGTTCAGTATCTATCAAAGTTAGAAGTGATGCTAAATGTTACAGACCCCTGATGCTACATTTTTAATGTTTCAAACAATAATATAAATATTAATGGCGTGGATAACCTAACTGACGCAGAAACGATAATTTTCTGGTTAGTGGCAGAGAAAATTTCGTGTAAACTCAGCATTTTTTGTCCCCAAAACCCGAAGCTACAGGAAATACGGAGACTTTACGTATTTTGTATTTACTGTACCGTTTCGCNGGAGTTAACGTTTTTCGTCATTACGGACTGCGTTCACGTGTATTTACTGTACCGTTTCGCAAATACAAGGACATTTTCAACAGTGTGGAAACTTTCTTAATTTCCCTTTTTAGTTATATACGTAAACAAGCTAGAAAAACCCAAGGATCCAGCATTGCGGGGGAAGGTTCCCTTTAAGAGGTCTAAATGGCTGCGCGTTCGATGTCAGGAAGCGAGGGGGCGATACGGGTGACACTAACACGAGCGCCTCGCTCCCCATCGCCCCTACGCACGAGGAGTGCAGTGTTTCCGTCGTGATGCTGCACTGTGCGAATTACATCTATAACAGTGGGACTTTATTATGTGCGATGAAAGCCCAATATAGTCGTACTTTTCTCTTACCGGTTAACGAAACTGTGTAGGCAGGCTTTAAAAATGCGATATTTAACCATTTTCACGATTTTTTCTCCATTAATACACTTCATACAAAAAAAAAAGTGGGCATAGATAATTGATTTTTTTCTGGCAAAAATGTCGTATTCCTAGAACACTTATTTACCGAGATACGCGTACTCCCGTAAACAACGATTTCACAATGTTTATGTACATACGCCTCTTATGGGCCGACCAAAACCTCTCTAGCCTCAACTCTACCTTTAGAAAACACGTAGAGTGAAATAGTGAGACAGAGCCGCAGAGCCGGCAGAACCTCCCGGCGTTACTGAATAACCTCGGGGCAACCTTGAGGAAGGGGAGATCGTCACCGCCCGAGACGACTCGTCGCGGAAGCCCATTGTGACGGCCGTATGACACCCTCTCCGACGTCGGCAGTTCCGGCGGTTAGTTGGGCGGGACTCAGTTCTTCCGCTCCGGTCTCCACAGCGCACGGCCCCACAGTCGCGCCAGCGTGTGTGTGTGTGTGTGTGTGTGCGTGTGTGTGTGTGTGTGTGTGTGTGTGTGTGTGCGCGTGCAGGCGTTTGGAAGGGCTGGCTGAGACAGCGACCAGAGTTTGTGGGAGGCGGGGAGAGTCACGAACATGTCTGGAACTCGGCACTGGTCGAAAGACCTTTCCAGCGTCCGCCCGCCCCGAGGGCGTGCAGCGAGTAAAAAGTGGATGGTTGTCCTTGACACGGGATGGCACCGCGGTCCAAATGAATCGTTACAATAGGCTGCTCAACGGTAAAATCAGCACTTTTGAAAACAACATTCGAAAAATGTCATTGCCCCTACATGCATATATTTTAACAAGCACAGTGACCTGGCAAGCGCCCAGTAAAGTTGGTCGCGACGGAGTGAAAGTAGTTCCATGTCTTCACGTTGAATTTCAAGTGTTATTAAAATATATGTGATTACTACAATTATTTATTTTGCTTTCTGTCGTTTTAATGCATACAATTGTAAGAATTATTAAATTTTAAAAATATTTGCGTTTCTAATGATTTCACAGTTGAGTTAACCGACGCAGGAATAAAGTGATCAAGCCCATGGCAATGTTAGGTTCATATACGGTGGAACAATACACAATGTGCATACAAGTAGATCCTAAGCAGGGCTTTCAAAAGTGCTCAGTTTATAGTGAATAGGCTACAGAGGTCAGGAATGAACACCCGTTAATGTAAATGGCGGCTTTAATCCCTCCTACCCTCCAAAAATAATTCTGAATGTCTACAGTTACGATAACGTGACGGGCTGGCAGAGGTAAACCAACTTCTCTATTCAGTGCACATATGTAAAAAATTAATATGGTCGAGATTTGATACTTATTATATACTCATGGTCTCATATGTGACGATCACGTAGATAAAGTCAAAATAAAATGGGGGCTGCATTTGTTTTGAATGACGAGTAGTGCTGAATGGCACTGTAAGCTTTTACACAAGGCATTTGTCACCGCAACCACACAACAGTGGTCCTTAATAAAAATCCACCTCAGAGCTCGGAAAATTGTATCAAATTAAAAATCATCTTCTATGTTAGTCGTCTACCGATACCTGCGACTGCATATTTTATTGCTGAGGTTCATATTTATAAAGATCAGTTAGTTTGTAACTGGTTCAACAAGAGTTTTCCTTTTAAGCTGGAGCCGAAAAGGTGTCGTATTTAACGCAAACGATGGCATCGGACAGTAAAACCTTTGTTTCACAGGAAGGAAACATGGCTTTATGTCACCCGATTGGTGGAAACCACAACTCCTGAAGATGCCTCTGGTGGGAAGAGAGCAGTGTACGTTTTCACACAACCACGGAGGAAGAAGGAATTGATCGCGGGGGACCCCGATCTGTTGACAACCACAATTTTTGTTTTTTTGTGAGGCGCTGTAGTAATTCCAGCTGCATCTGCGGTTGAGAAAACATTTCCTTTGCTTGAGCGAGCATAGAGGACCGAAAAAGTTGACGTTCGTGCGGACTAAGACAGCCGTTTCGCCTTCACAAACGTCGAACACGGCAATTCAAAACAAATATTCAACGCCTCCAATCTATCTTGACGATTTAAAAGTAATAAAGATTCTCTTAGAGTGTATTTACGACGCAATGAAACACATTTTCCGTTAGTTTCTTGAAACAATTATCTCTTATTACTACAACTATATATCTTCCTTTTCCGTGCAAACAAAAAAATTAGTATTCTACTAACTGGGTTCGTAGGTACGTTGATGTGGAGAGCATGCAGTGCGCAAGTTTTAATACTTAATGTGTTTTGAGTGCCATCGAACGGCAAGGCGATAGTAGGGCAACACTTAACATTCAGGAATCGGGGAGAAAAAGGCCAGGCATTCGCCTGGAGCGAAAAAACTGCAAAACCGTATTAAAGATAGCTGGACAGGTAACCGAATCCGGGACCTCCCGAATGTGATTCCATTGATTTACAACCGCACCACCTGGCTCGATTAATCATTCCACAATTTATTTTGATTTCGTCCGTCCCATTTATTTTAAGTCATTTTATTTATTATCATCATCTCTCTTTTCTACGAATCACTGTTTTTGGCATTCGCAAAATGCTTATGTTTTTCTAAAATTAACTCTACGCTTGAAAGTTGATCTCATTTATCTGACAGTCAGCACCAATGCATACAAAGTAATACATAACGCCCGTTGCCAAATTTGTAAGCCATGCATCCCGACCAGTTGGTCACGAGCAAGGCGCCATCACATTGAAACGCCGACTGCAGAGCGCAACCTGTTGAACGCGCGCGCGGCGGTAGGGAGCGGGGGTTTCATTCGGCCCACTCGTCCAGACGGTATTTCACCTCACTCCACGTGAATGACTTCGCTTTATCAGCAAAAAGCACCGACTCTCGTTGCTGGAACGGTTTACCGCAATCCCTACCTCTCCCTAAACCGCTATTAAAAAACAGCTGAGAATACAAAAGTGCACGATTGAGAATGTATGTAGCAAGAGGTTTATCGTGAAGCGTTTACGCAGTAAGAGTATTAGTGGCAACAGGTTCCCTAATTATTGCTCAGCGAAGTAAAGTACTGATTAATTTACCGCGTGCTACTCACCACCAGTGGCTTGTGCTGAACTGTTGCAAGTTAAGCTGGTGCTTGCTCACTACTGTACATTCTCGGTGCACGCAGCAGGAGTCAGTAACCACGGCACAGCCTTGGGAAACTGAATGCATTCCGACCACTTAAAAGCGAGCAGCAAGGGACCCATTACTCACGTCCTGCGGCGTCAGCTGCCGAGCTACGTTTTACTGATGGAAGTGTAAACTAGCAAGCAACAGGGCACAGCACAGAGCTAAAGCCAGCTTACCTTGCAACAGTTCACCCCAAGCCACTGCTCACCACTGTCAGCAAGGAATCATGTTTGACCATTCCTCCTCTTCATCAGTTATGAAAGCGGCCTACAATCACGCAGGCGAAATAAACACGAGTACAATGCCTAGCAGTTAGTTACTAGAGAATGACACTTTATCGATACGTCAGTAACAATTTCATGGGGCGAACCTCAATCTCAATAACCTCGATCTGGTTACAAGCGCCGTCGATATTAATTTTTTCGCAACGAGACTGCCATATTTCGGTGTTGTTTTGCTGGTTGAACATGCTTGTGTGAAGTTCTAAATTACTCCACGGCAATTCTTACAATTCTGCACACTACGCTATTTATTGACACGACTCACTATTTGGCAAATAAATAAGTATATATTATGCAATCCGAGGAAATATTCCTCTCATATTAATTGCTTTTTGCAGTGGAATATGTTTCCCAGAGTAGTGTCAAAATTTTATTTTACCACTCGAAAATAAAGTTAAAATGTAATTGCGTTTTTTTAAGGCGCAATTTTTCTAAACACTATTCACTAATTAAATAATGGCGTATGTAGTATATGTTCGTACCTTTTTGATTCTAATTACGGCACAATTAACTAAATAGCCAAATTAACAGATAAGTTTTTGGTTTTTACTGTAGTACAGTATAAAAAAACCCATACACTTTAAGGTTACTTTCTAATTTTTCCCTATAAAAACAAGTAAAAACAAAAAATTCTCAAAGTTGGGCATGACTGTGACTTACTGCTGCCATTTTTTTTTAGATACTACATTTCCTGGCAGAAATTAATTAAACAGGACCATGAATGTAAAGTAATAGTGCGATATGATATTAAATAATATATAAGCAGTTAGACTTTATAACATACGCCATACAATTTAAAAACATTTTGAAGCACAAATTTGATTTGGATTACCAAACTTAATTTTCAGTAAATAGAGGAAAAACGCAACGAAATGTTTTTGAAATGGAGGGGCCGCAGTAGGGTAGTGATTAGTCCGACCACCAATCACAACGACGAACAGGATTCGAATCCCGGCGGGGCGAACAATTACTTTTATACGTGGGAAACGTGGCGTTAAAATACCGCTTGTCCGTGGATTTTTCCGGTGTGCTCCCATTTACTTCAACTTTGCATTGTTTTACCTCACTTCACTACTACCGAACCCACCTCAGCTGTTAAACGCCACCCAAATTTTTCTTTCCAACTCACTCAGAAATACAACAATTGGCTCGCCTATAACTAGATCTCAACTTTTGTCACTTTCACTTATAACGTTAGAATATTCTAGAGACGTCAAGATTCATCTAAACCTAGAGCCAACAAGTTGGTTAAATTTTCTGCAATTTATGCTAATCAAAACACAAAGTTAAAAGTCCCCATAATTTGTAACAATTAATTACACCTTTTTAAAGCGAGTTAATATTTTTAACTATTGTACTTTATATGCAAACAGAATGTATAGCACAATTTTTCAAACTGTTGAGATTCCGAACAAATGAAAAATAAATATTTTCAAAAACATTTTGAAAATTATTTTACTTCTTCTTGTTGTATATACAATAAAAATTCTAGTGACGCCTTTCATAAATTCATATGTCCACCCCTAGACTTAAGAAATTCAAACGGTGAACAAATATTTACGCACCACTATACCAAACACACAAGTAGTTACAAGTGAAAATACATACTCAGGAGCCGTATCTCGGTCAGCAAACATACGAGAATGGAGAAACTACAAAACTAGGAATGAGCATTCCGTGGGGTGGAAACTTTTGGAAGAGGGCGAGAAAGGGTGGAGGGATGTTCAACAACACTATTTACAGAGCAGTAGCTTAAAATAAATTGTTTTGGCGTGGAGCATAAGTTCCACAAAACTAAAATACAAAACAGGATTGCGTTTATTCAAACGGGTGTAATACGTCGATCGTTCGAAATTAGAAATTTCCAATCGCAGAAGAAACTTCTTCTGAAAATAGTTGGTAGTCCGGACGTGCAGGATGAATTGCAGGCTACCCGGCCGTTTCCACGCGGATGGATACTCACAGAGGAAGTAGCACACTGCTAGCAGCTTTCCGCGAACGATAAAAGATGACTAACGCGAGGAAAAAGGACGGGGTACAAACAAGAAAAATAGGCTGAGGTTGCATTCTGAATACGTAAATGAAATTCTGTTATTGGGACTTTCCAAACCATAATCACACTTGCCACAAAATATGTTTCAAACGCGTGCCATCATCAAATCTGTCAAACTGCCGATATTTATTTTTAGATTATCATCGCACAGCTGGGCGCGGTGTGTAATGTAAAGCCATTCTATAACAAAATGGCGTGATATCACTGATCGAATAATACAATAAATAAAGTTCTTCATGTGATAGTTTTCTAGTAAATAAACTACAATTAAAAATTGGAATCTAAAGTGTAATTATTTGTAATTTTAGTTATTTATTAAAAAAATTGATTAATTAAGTTTTGCACTAATGATGATACAATGATCACTTCGGCTCACACAGTAAATATGATTTTTGACTCAATAGTCTAGTCATTCAACTAAATGTACGTGGTTAATCGTCAAAATTTAAGCCTTTCAATCCCGCCGATTTTATTTTCCTAAGAATTGCTTCCTGAAAATTAATAACACGCAGTATACTGTACCGAAGAGGGCAACGATATGACACAATCACAGAATGAGCCCATTTTGACTATACACACACACGCATGCATACGCGCGCGCACACACACATACGGAAATACCGTGATCATTTAAATACTACTAAAGATTTTCTAAACGGATTGATTAGCATTTTCTTAAAATGCATAAGGTAAAAATTTCAAAGATGCAGAGCTGATAAATATGTTTAGATGTTGTGTGTAAACATGTCTACTAATAAAATAATTGGCAGTGAATTGTTAATTTTTGTCTTATCTAATCATACTCTGTTCCTCATCGCAAGCTCCTTTGCGTAAGATAAAATATATATCGGATAACATTTTTGGTACGCTTCGGATACATAAACTAGGAACCGTCAAAAACCTTTCTGAGTGTGAGCACTTTCCTGCATACATCCTATATAATCATTTGAATCAATAACCACACTTTTCTAACCCGCCGATAAAGGTGGCCACACCGACAACGAAGTATAGGCATCCCTCCTAGGAACAACTGGGCCTCCCGCAGGTACTAACGCAATCAGAACTCGGCGACTGGCTACAAAGGCAAATCCAAAACTGCGTCCGGCGTTAACTAGATGGCACTTATCTCCACTCTCCCATCTTTCTTCCGTGCCCTCATCTGTCATTGTCCTCTCCTTCTCTCTCCTCTCTCCCCTTTCTCTTTATCACAGGTTCCACAGAGGCCTCTCGCGCGTTTCCCCCTTCAACTGTTCTAAAACTTTAATTAAAATGACGCGAAACGGGCAGCACTGTTCATATTTAAACAAGGCGGGCTCGGGTGCAGCCGGACGTTAGCGTGTGTGTGGACGCAGTAGAGAGAAAGAGCAAGAAACCCGGAGAATGAGAGGCAGAGAGAGAGAGAGAGAGAGAGAGAGAGAGAGAGAGAGAGAGAGAGAGTCAGAGGGTGTGAAAACTAGAGCAGCCTGCTGGTAATTACCCGTCGAGCCACACAACCCTCTTGCCCGGCCTCAAACCCATCTTCGCCAGCACGCTTCTGTACATTAACCACTCCGTGTTCCAACATTGGACTGCTTTTCTGAGAATAGCGCTATCAAAAATAACGTGGAGAGGATTTGAGTTTGGAACTCTGTACAGGTAAACAAGAGCTTTGATATGTTTGTACACTTTCTCTAACCGAGTTTTAATGAAAATTAGAATACACCGAAGTTAGTCGATTCATTTTATTCACGCAAAAGGGCGGGTCTGTTGAAAATTCAAATGTAATCAGAGGCCGCGGTGGTGTAGTGGTTAGACTGCTCGCCTTGCACCAAGGCGAACCGGGTTCGATTCCCGTCGAGGTCGACCCCGGATTTCGCATGTGGGAATCGTGCCGGACGACGCCGCTGACCGGGCGGGTTTTCTCGGGGATCTCCCATTTCCCACGCCCCTTGCATTCCGGCGCAGCTCTTGTACTCACACCTCGCCCCGCTTCACCCTAATCGGCTCTCAAGACCTCGATGTTAAGAGCCGCCCACATAGCTTCACCCACTCAAACGTAAACAAACTCGTCCATCATTGTTGACCATGTGGCCCGACAGTTGTATAGGGGATCGGTAAGTCAGTGTTCGTGACATGTGTTGAAGGCAATGATCTTTGGTCTACGGTCATTATCGGCGCGGTTAGTAAGGGAGTTCCACCCCCTCTACCCACAATGAGCCCGCGGCGGCACGAGAGATCGTAAAGCCGCGGACATGAGTGGAGGGGCCACCCGCGGCCAGGCGCGGGACGTCGATCAATAGGCGCTTGCAACTGCTGCGGATTAAGTGCAACATGTGCTGCGGATTAGCTGATATTGCGCGCTTCGGTAGAGCTACCCCTCCCTCTTTACAACGTACGTACGCACGCACGTTCGACCGGTCATTACGTCCATCTACTTCAACCGATTTCCGAACGCAAAGCGTTTACCGAATTAGCGAAAACCTACTTTTCCCGCAGGGGGAGGAAGGACGATAATAGAAATTATTTTTTTTTTCAAAAAGACTGCAGCACATAAACATGCTGCAATACGAAATGTACAATCAACATTCCATTCAAGTTTTCAATTATACTGTTATTTGTAGCAGTATATCTGTATTTTATTTTATTTCTGGTAATAGCGTATTTTTCATTCTGTTTGTTGATTACTTCCTACAGAAACTTCATCTGTAGCTTGTTATTTGAAAGGGCGACTAAATAACATACATCTGCGCTACACAAAAATGTGGAGTGGAGTTGAGCGGTTTTGATCGATGGAGGTGATACGAGATGAAGGTGGAGCAGCGGAGGAATGTAAGAGCGGTGGAAACGGGAATACCCCGAGAAAACCCGTCAGCCAACTGCAACGTCCGCCACGTTTCCGGCTGACTCCGCCGGGAATCGAAACAGGTTCGCCTTGGCGAGACTCGAGTGGTCTGACCACTACACCACCGTAGCCACCCACAAAAAAAAAGTGCATTAGAAACTACACCAGGTCATTCCAAGCACCTGTCCGAAGTAACCCCGTAAGACACAAGCCTTATCACCATCAGCCGTTTCAAAATTAAATTGTGACGCTCATTGTGTTATGATTTTAATGCGAAAATCTCGGTAGACAGTTTATATTTTGAGATGATCGTACATTTCCTATTATTTAGTTTTAATGAAACTAGAATCCTATATGCATGCTAGTCGGCGTATTTTATTTATATATAAGAGTGGGGCTGCTGAACATTCAAAAGTAAATAAACACGTTCATCACTGTTGTACTGGCGATGGATGAGTTGTTGGGAACATGCGCTCGGCAAACCTCATCTTTAGTCTATGAGTCGAACACGAGAAGTATCGATATTCGCTCCTGCCACGTACACACTGCTCGGATAAAAATACATTTGTAAACCGTGAAGATAAATAACAAAAGGGATTCTTTCGGGGCTCTCTATTTAAAGATCAGCGCTCGCTACTTGTCAAGAGATTTAATTTGAAACATAAAACAATACAGCAAATTCATTCCACAATCATCCTACCTACATTCCTAAACATTTTTTGTGCTTTTACAAGAAAAATTTGGAAACCCAGTTGCCAAGAAAATCCTTTGTAAAATTATAACGAGTTTTCTTGTATTGAGAAGTGTAGGTACATGAAAATTATTTTTTTTTATCTTCTAGAAAACAAATGTGATAAATTAATAACAGGTAATAACATTTAAAAAATATCAAAATATAATTTACGATAAAAGAAACAATTATGTTTTGCCAGCAGGGGGGCTAGCACCAACAACCTTTGTATTTCAAGCCCGCACCCTTAACCACAAGACCAGCATGACTTACAAACGTAAAATTTATATTTATATTAAATATAACTTCAAGTACATACAACATATTAAGGAAGTAATTTGCTTAAGAAGAATACATTTATTTCATTTCAAGAGTTATGTTATTGAGTTGGGAGATTTGGACGGCTCTTAACAACAAAGTCTTGAGAGCCGGTTTAAGAGTTGTACGAGTTTCACACTTTCATGTGATCAGAACAATTATATACACCGAAATCCTAGAAGTCAATCCGATGTCATACATTTACCTTATAACACTTTCATCAAAATTACAAAATAGTAATACTGATCATAGGCTCCGAGTGTTATAAAAATGGTGATTTAAGGGGGGGGGGGNTCTCCCACATTTCAGCCAGCAGGAGCCCCCCACCCCCTCCTCTTGTGGTCGGGCACTAGTTCGGTTTGTAATAACTATAACCTACGGTAAACTTTTTGCCTCATTATTTTTCAAATATAATACTTTAATGTGCTGTATTTTAATTTGTTTTTGTTTGTAGAAATTGTAATGTCTGTTTATAACGTCCAGTTTCTAGGATGCTTTTATATTTTACATTGCTTTGTAAACAACCCTGCAGTACTGTGTTCTCTTGGATAAAATATATGCAATTAGTATTTTTTTTTAAACAGCGGCACACATGAAAATGAGTATTTCATTCGTATGGGCTATTCACGTTAAAGTGAGAACTTTTGAAAGCCCTCTCATTTGGAATAACAGTCGATAAATATATCTTATATATATCTTATATATAGACGTTAACTTCCGCGTGCGGTGGAATATACAAACTGTGTTTATTACTTGCATGACAATATTTATTTAAACAGGTGGTTCAAGGATAAAAAATGGCTGAAAGGGAAAAGTGACTAGGGCCTTAAAAGTGCTCATTTTACCGTGAACAGCCTATACATAAGTTCAGGCGGAAACATACGGCGCACATTAAAAGGGAAAGAGAGTCGTAAGCTTAAAATAATTGTGGGTGTGGTTACAGAAAGTTCGGGGGTCCCCGATCCCCTTACCGTCCCGAAAACAAGAACATAATACTGTTAACGTTGTTTTGTATCAGCTGCCCAGCGTATGGCACGAGGCGAAACTCACTCTTGGCGTCAGTGCCGTAAACCATTTCTCGCTGCCGTTTACAGTCAATCGCCCGGGCGGCTCGCATTCTGAACGACGCAGCCGTGCCTGGGATACCTGCGGTGTCCGTCGGCGAAACGAACATAGTTTACACCGCTATCGGCAAGAAAGCGCGAGCGCGGACACATCTTTCCTACGCCGCCTCACCCCCTCCGGACGCAATCCAGACGCATAATTCACGAAGACTTACCCTTGCCTCCCCCTTTACCAGCCAACACTCCTCCGGTTAACATCCTGCAGTCCCTGGGTGGAGGGGGAGAAGAAAGGGGGGAGGGGGCGAGTGCCATGCTATAAACCCCGAACGCGTGGCCACGGGCCTAATCTAACTTACATTACGCCCGCCATCTCCCGAGGCCTTGAAATATTCACGGTAATGTGGTCATAAAGCCGACATCCATTATACGCCGCGTACCATGTGCGAATACCCTCGAGGCCATCAGACCAGCCTGCACGATGCTGGAGCACGTTGCTTACTGCAACTAGCGACTGGAACAAATATCGTAAATGTGAAACACTAAATACGTTTTCAATAAAGCCCGGCTCATAACACAATATCTCGTTAAGTATCTAGGTAAAATGAATTTTCCTGCGGTTATCGAGCTACGGCAATTTATAGCTAAATTAAACGAGTTAGTACCAAAATAATTTATGGACTGAATTACAGTTTGTATTAAAATAATATAAGGCAAATATTCCGGTTACCACAAACCTACAAGAGCACATATATTTGTATGAAATTTCTCTACCGTCTTAGAGGTGAATATGATGAACGCAACACCACTAATGAGCGTATTTAATGTTGTCGAGGCAGAGTACGCATAATGTTCAATACGAAGCTCAGTGTACACTAGAAGCGAAGGGTTCTCTGTTATTTATATAAGTTTAAGAGTGCAAAATGAACTTTCATTCGTTCCCTTCTTACTTTCTCAAGGCAAAATAGGAGTTCCCAACCGGAGAAAGGTATTCCACGTAACTGCACGATCACAATGCTAACCAAACACTAAAAATATGTACCTGATTTGATAATAAATATTCTTTATGTACCTTATCCTTGCGCGCACCTTCCGCTGCCACATGGTCAAACATTCGTGGCACTACAGGCTACAACCGAGCAATTTGAAAGTGCATAAAAGCTGCTCATTAGTAAATTACTTCTAAACAACAAAACCGAAATCATTAAAGTACAAACGTACAACTGAAACGCAGATAAATTTTATCCTCTTAATTAAAACTACTGAGTTGGATGTCTACCGACCACAGAAGTTTATCGGTATTTCCCCCCCCCCCCNTATGACTAAGAAATATACAATATCACATTGCAAACGAAAAAAATAATTCCTTCGTATTGTTTTCAAGTACGCTGTTTATATTTAACACAGGACTAACTAGAAACTTGTTAAGCTCACTAACTGGCTGCACATATACTTCATAAAATAACGGACGAACTCGTTCAGTAACGAAGGAAAGCGCTCTAATTTAAAGTCGCATACTTGGCACTGTTAGTATTAGCTCGAAAGGATGATAATGAACTAATTAAAAATCGATTCATGTTTTGTATTTTAAACAGCATCTACCAACAGAATAACACGTTTTTGTGAAGAGTCTCTATGAGGGAAAATATTACACGCACAGACATTATTCAAAAGGTCACGTCTTCACTTCTCTAACCACAGCTTTAACAAAAGGGACAGCTTAATGGAAAAACACTGTAGCCCTATAAAAAGCTCGGCAAAAAAGTGCTGCTTTTAATAGGTGTTGGCACGGTCATTCACCTCACAAAATGAGAAGAAAAAAAATCTAAATGACTGAAAAAAGGTATAACATTCAGTGAAAAATGTGACGCGCACTTCGACTAACGTTAGAGGACCCACGCCACGTACAAGCCATATTCACAAAAATCTGCACCGTGCATCTGCAGAGATGAAACACTGTCATTTATTTAAAAAAATCTCAAGCCCGGCAGTTACATTAAATCAAAATATTATTTTTTAATTTCGTTTTTCAGATGGTTTTTTTCCCCCATCCCGGTAAATTTTACTTGTTGCACCAATTATTGCGCATTTTTGCAGAAGCTAATTTAACAGTGAGGAAATCTAAGGCCTTTCAAACTGGCGTGAAACGATGTGTCACACTATGTGACGTAGAGAAATTGCATATTTCTCAATAATATGCTGTAGGATCAAGTATGGCGCACTCTTCAGTTACTAGCTATTATCTGTACAGAGGCGCAACTTACGCCCTCGCACGCCTTTAAATGCGGTAGTGGGTGGCAGATGTCGCTGATTACGTGTGCTTATCTTAAAATGTGCGCAGAGCACAGAGCATGACCCACCAAGAAACGGACATTTTACATACTGCATCGCCGGCGTTGTGTTCTCATTTCTGACTCAACCATATCCTCATATTTATATATTTTGCTTACATTTCAAACTAACGCAGATCCAAATACTCCAGTAGGATTCAAAACTACAATAATTTTCAGGTAATAAATCCATTAATATTGTTTTTGTATCAGCTACCCTATTATAAATATCCCTTATAAAATACGATGACGATGTAGGACAAAAAATTTCTTTGAATAATTCAGAAATTTGAAGTTGTCACCCAACGTTTTTACATTTAACGTACCGTATGTGATATACGCCAGACAATATAAACAATTTTTTTTATATGCAAAATAATTAGTATGGCGCTGGAAGGTGAGGATACTCGGCTTTCAAGTACGCCTGGCCACATAGCGGACATTACTCACATATGTGCAACGACAAGATCGCGCGTATAAGTAGAGGGATTTGGGGACTTTGGCACATCGGGAACTGGGACCGGAACGTCGCAGCTGTTCGTGCTCTGTCATTAGGGTCGGCCGGCGGCCATAATGAATCCACGTGACCTTGACCCTGGTGACATTTGTCCTTGACCATGGTAACCTTTGACCATAAAACATAAAAAATAAGACATTATATAAAAAAATGTATTATTAAAAAGGTTACTATTAAAAATTTATTTTAATACAAACTTACATTTTCAGAGGTTCCCGCGCCCCCCTCCTTCCATACACATTCCACCATTTTGGTAGGTGCATTCCACCATTTTGGTAGACATTACAGCCACCATCCACTGACTCTTGGCATCTTCCAAAAACATACACAGGGTAATAGGGAATTGTGGCAGAATCCAGAATTGTCGGAATTTTCTCGTACGGAATACTTCCCTCATCCCAGCTTAGTCCGTGCGTTTCGTACGTCTGTAGGATATACGTCTGTTGCCTGGTGCGGTAGAGCTGCTCCATGGACACGGCGGTATTGTTTTCTCGTCTTCGTCACTGTACGAGATGCCAATCTGCTTGATGGTGTACGAGTCCAACGAGCGAAAACCTTGGATGTTGCAAAACATTTCATACGATTTTTGTTGTATAAAAAAAATGTTAAGTTCCCGTGAGCACACAGAATTTCACAGATTTTTTACAAAGCCATTTAAAACTTCATCGAGGTCCATACACATCGGGCGCCTGTGTTCTGGATTGGTTTCCTCTCCGGGTATTGCTTGCCAGTAAATTTCTTGAAGGGGAGCATCTTCCATGGGTACAGCTTGCGAGTAGATAGCTTGCACGGGGACGTTGTCTTCTACGGGAAGGGCGTCTTCTACGGGGAGGGAGTCTTCAATGGGGACGTCGTCTTCCACGGGCGCAGACGTCGCGAGGGCTTCTCAACAGGCCTTGCATCAACCCCTGCGATGCGGCGTGTCGGGAATCGAGGTGGTGCAGCCCTCTAAACACTCATTGCACGGAAGGCAGTCCCGGATGTCTTCGTACTGCTGCAGGTAGGCCGGAAAATACTTTAATACGGTCGAAATTTCGTAAGGTGCGTAGACCAAAAGAAATTCTTTTGGCAGGTACGGTAACTCGCTCCGTTTGTCCAAGGCACTAAGCGAGCGCACCCTTTTAAATGCCAAAATGGTAGAAAAGATTTTATTGCCGCTCGGACTATACGCGTATATTTCTAAGAGTTAGACAAATGCCTGATTTCCTGAGGGGGCTCGGGGTGCATCTATGCAAGATGCACCCCGAGCCCCCTCAGGAAATCAGAGTTTTTATAGGGCGAAAAAATAGTCAGCCCTCGCGATTAAAATAGGCTGCCGATTGGTCGGAACGAAGGTTTCTGAAAACTTCCGAGTAATTAGTCACTGAGAAACATTGGCGGAGTAATTAAATATATTTGGAGGGAGTGGAGGGGAACCGACTAATTGGTCGAATGAAGGTTTCCGAAAATACTGGAGTAATTAGCCAATGAGAAACTTTGGCGGAGCAATAAAATATATTTGAGAGGGTGGGCAATTAGCCAATGAGAATCAGGAGTGGGGAAATTGGTCAGTTAAATATATTGGAAGGGGGAGTGGAGGGGGTCAATCGTCTGCTGGGGGCGGTGCTGGGGACAGCGCAAGCAATTTAAAACAAATGACAAACGAAAAAACCAATATGGTGGTCGAACGAAGGTGAGAGAGGAACTCCAGTAATGTATAAACAAATGACAAACAAAAAAGCAAGATGGCGGACGGTGGCTGTGACGCTTACCAAGATGGAGACCTGTACCGACCAAGATGGCGGACAGCTGCAGCTACCACGATGGCTGGTGGCTGTGACACCTACGAAGATGGTGGAATGAGTATGGGAGGAGGGGGTGTGGTGAACCTCCGGAATTGTAAAGTTTTAAAAAATAATTTAATACATTTTTAATAATAAATGTTCAATAATAAACTTCTTAATAACAAATTTTAACAATATTTTTAAAAATATTTTTTTTTTAAATTCTTTGGATTTTTGAGTTTTAAAGTCAAAGGTCACCGGGATCAAGGTCAAAGGTCGTCAGGGTCACGGTCACAGGGATCCATTATGGCCGCCGGCCGGAATGACAGCGCACGAACAGCTCCGACGCTCCGGTTCTAGATATGCCAAAGACCACATAATCCCTCTACTAGTATATATTTAACTGCCATTTCTTCTGTCGTTCTAACGTAATAAGTGTGTGGACTGTCATACGTGTTTACTTAGTAACACATACTATATTTTTGATTATGTTCATGAAATATGTATTAACTGCAGTAATGTGCCATGGTTGAAATCTACAAATAGCTGTATGCGTAAAAAGTAAACAAAAAAAAATTCTTCTAACTAGAAAAAAAATGCAGGAGGGGGTTGGGGGACGGCTGCTGTGCGCATGCGCAGGTTTGTGTTTCCAATTCTCGCCACATAAAGTTTGTCGCCGCAGTCATTCTCAGAGTCGAAAGTTAAAAATAAGCAATTACAAAAATTAAACAGGTTGGAATGCCAACCTAGTTACAATTTGCTTTGGTTACTGGACAGAAGTTAGCCAACGTCTGTGTTTTAGAGCCTGCCATGACAGGAAACATGAGGAAAATGGAAGTGTGCACTGGACTCATAACATTTGTTTACAAATGTAGCTTTTTTCACTGACAGAACAGCTGTGGCGGGGAAGGGTACATTGCGGCCATGCTACTATTCTATAAGTCACAATTTTCCCCACTTACATGAAATGGATAATATAACGAAAAAACCTTTATTTTTCACATGGTGCTATCTTCCAAAATGGCAGACTAATACCAATATCTATCTCTAAATTCAATGCTTACATGATGCACTGTTAACCTACAACATTTGGTTCAAATTGTATTAATGGTTCCCAAAATATAAGTACCGCCCTAAATTAAAAAGATGACCACCATTTTGAAAATAAGCAGCCGGCATAGTCTAAAACTATAAATATCAGGTGTCCTAACTAAGTACTATATGTGTACCGAGTTTGGTGAAATTCAGTTTACATATTCAAAAGTTTTTAGGGGGAGGTGGACACACACACGTACACACACACTCGTACGCACACAGGAAAGTGATCTCTTAAAGTAGGCTAAACATTACCCCCCCCCCCACAAAAGCTCAAAATTATCTAAAATCTCGACTTGGTGAAACTCCCCCTTAATAGATGCCCCGGAACCAAATTTCAAGAGCCTAGACCCAGCAGCATGGAAACAGCACCTGATCGAAAATCAAAAGAAGCAAGTAGCAAAACATATCCCCCTTGTAAAACAATCTTCTTCAAGGGGTGAAGAGGGGCAGGAAGGATAATAAATGTAAAGAGGAAGGATGGGAGAGGGTACTGGGAGGGGGGGGGNTTAAATAAAAAACGGGATACGGATACTTCTTTTTTCCTTAGTTTTATGTTAAATTACGTTCGAAAAGATACCGAAAAAGGTATAATGGTCACTATTTACTTCACGATTTCATTTAGTTTCTTTCCTTATTTTGATACTGATAACATGGCCGAAATTTACTGCTATTTTCGTCATTCTGACTGAGAAAAGACGTTCAAGGTACCACAACCTGTTCATACTCTCGCGTAATGTCAGTATCTAAGCGAGTATTTTCGAAAATTTGTACAGAACAAAAATAGGCGGGAGCACGTTTCAAGGCGGGGCAAAAAAATTCCAGATGAAATATTTAGGAAGCTACGAAGAAGGCTTCCGGGATAGGCTAGCCCAAGGTTTCTGCAGTTCAGTTCACGATATAATTAAAAAATTCTACTGGCACGCAGTAAAACATAACGATTTATACACTTGTTTTTACCAGCATTACAGGATGAAATTCTATAAACTGTACCTAACAGAAAAATTATACAGGAAATTCTTAATATATATTAGTGCAACTAAGATTTTCAAGGTAAGCGGCAATAAACAAATATTTTGATTTAAAAACTGCACTACTTGTAATATTATAGAAGAGCAGATATTTTATCCACAGCCGGAAAAACGAAAGTATTATGAGTAGCTGTAGGTTATATTTTTTTTGGGTAGTTCCATAAACATTAATTCTCCTCGACAAAATGGTTTACTCCTATTAGTGAATTCGCTTCTCTAATCAGTGTACGCTATAATCGCGCCAAAGAGTATGAATTACATCCTATTTAAAGAGTGACTAAAGTAAATTTTCCAAGCCACTCCGTCTGTGGGTTAGTATATCAAGTTATAACATTTGCATCGTTTGTAAAATCTCGAAAAGAGCCATCATGAGTGAGGAAACTTCCTGCTACCCGCACTACAAGCATGACGTGCACTGTAAAAAAAATGTTCTGGTCAACTTCCTAAACTGTAATGGAAAATTTTAGCCAGTATATTGTATGGAAATAATACCACATGTCAGACTGCAAAAATATTAATGTTGAGCGTCGTTACTATACGAGGTTGGGTACTTCCCCCACGCAACTGACGTGTTTCGTGAGCGAATGCAGGAACGGTACCATTTGTGTAAGGGAAAATAGTTTACCAATCTCATTATTCGTTTACACTTATCTGGTAGTTTTACAAATAATTTCTTCGAGTGTATGCGCTGAACATAGCTGAACGAGCTATAATTAGGTTTTCGCTGTGGGGTCGTTTTTTCCTTGCAACCAGAAAGCGGAAATTAAATGTGTGAAAAAATAACTTATTATTGATAAATGCTTCAATTTTTTTTTGTGTTAAACGAAAGTGCGCGTCGGTAACCAAGATTCTAGTTACCCGCGTCGTACACTCCGACGATCTCGATACAAGCCGTGTCTGTGCGCGCGTGGCGTTGAAAAGAGTCAGCGTTCCATAACAAGGCGATAAAGTAGGGCCCAAGAGAAGCAGAAAAAAAGGGGG
>NQII01000353.1:885151-912703 GCA_002778355.1 Clitarchus hookeri
CACATCTCCCTCCAGCATGACGCCGGGCGTGCGGTTTCTTCCCCCTCGCGGGCGAAAATCGCTCATATGAAATTCCTAGCCGGCGACGCGGCGTGGGCCGTGGCACTGGGCCAACGACGCCGTGACCTCCCGACAGCAGACGGCGACCGCGAGGCCGGAATTCCTCTCGCAGGCCGACGACGTTCTTAATTGAAATCCCGTCGGTTGCGAAATCCTAATATGTGCATTCCCAGCCGCGCGCGCGGCCGGTTACTGTCCCCGACCTCCGGCGAACGAGTTGACGAAACCCGTGTTGTGGTGGTGCACACGACCGCTTATTACCGGACATGCGGCGTGTGCTGAAGTACCGCAAGGTGAGTTGGTGCTTGCTCGGTGATGCGCACAATCAGCGCGCGCAGCAGGAACCAGTAACCAGAGTGGAGCCGGGGGAAACTGAATGCACTGCGGCCACTCACGAGAGAGCGGCGAGGCACCCACTACACACGTGCTGTGACGTCAACTGCGCTACTACGTTTAAATGGCGGACGTGTAAAATAGCAAACGATCAGGTACAGCACAGAGCAAAACACAGCTTACCTTGCAACAGTTCACCACACGCAGCTGCTTACGGGAAAGATTTCTACAAGTAAACTAAGACGTGGATCTATTCAAATAGCTGTTGTCGACGGTATAAAAGGCGCAGCATAAAAAAAAATGTTTGATTGCCCCAGCTGGAAATCTGAGGCGTAATTATCGTTCTATTTCTGCTTATCGGAAGCCACTTTACGTTGTAGAAACAACTAGCTAGGTAGAAGACGCGATGGTGCGATGTATAGTCCTCACCTGCCTGTCAGAATATCGTAAACTCCGCTACGCCAGGCTAGCGATACTCGTGATTGGGCTCCCGATTGAATGAAAAAAAGAATGAGAATCGCGCCCTTGGCGGCCGAATTTGTTTCAATTTATCAAATACAATTATGAGTAAAATGTAATTAGCAAATTTTATCTCAACAATGGGAATTTCGATTACTGGAGGACACATTTCGTGCCGGGATCATTATCTTCGTGAATAACACGCATTGTTGTGATATAAGTTTTTCACGATAAACTGAACATTTTTTAAAGCGGTGTTTATGATGTACTTTTCTATCCATTTGTACCCTTCCGCCATATGTAAATATTAACATTGCATGAGCCTGATCACTTCATTCATACGCCGTCCAAGCGAAACCGTGGGGATGTTAGGAATGAAAATGTGTTACTAATATGCAAATTAATATTCTAATGCGAATAAAAAAATATACGTTAACTTTAGTAACTTTATTGGCTATGAACTGAAACATCACTGTCACAATACAACGTCAAATGTGACGAGCTATTTTCATTCATTATTTACCAACTTAACAGGGAGACTGCATGCCAGTAACAGTTATATGTAGTTATGAGCAGTGATTTTTTTTCTAAGGTTTGTTTCAAATTTGCTCACTTTACCGTGAACAGTCTTTACATGAAAGGACCTATAGGCTATTCGCGGTAAAGTGAGCACTTTTGAAAGCCCTTCCATTTGGAATAATAGTCAATAGATATTTTTTATTTTAGCCTTACACGTTAACTTTGGGATGCGGTGGAATAAACACACTGTGTTTATTTATTACAAATACATAATTTAAAAGGGTGGTTAAATGATTAAAAAATGAGTGAAACGAAACAGTAACTAGGGCTGCAAAAGTACTCACTGTACTGTGAACAGTCTATACCTGCACGTATGAAATCTTAAGAGGAGAACATAGAAAAATGTAGAGAAGTGAAATAAATAAAATATTTATTTATTGAACGGCAATTATGTTCACACTGAAACACACACCTATTGTATACCGAGCTACACACTCAAACACATTGCATTAGTTTTTAAAATAAATAGCGAACAACGATACAAAAAAAAAGCGTGGCAGGTTACCTTGAAGATAAATACCATTCAAATTTCCTCAGAAAACATGGCATGAAACACGCAAAGTGCAACTAGTCACATCTTTGCTCATTTTTTTTATCACAGGAACTAACGGCGTCTACATGGACGGCAATTTAAGAGTTCATTTAAATGCAGTTTATTTTTATACTCCAACGTACTGTGCATCGGCGATCGTGGACAGTACTTCAGGTGCTACGCGATAACCCGGGCCAGGAATCGAGCAGCTCCTGGTGTAGCGATTCCGATGGAGTGTGCTCGCGTGTGCCGGCGGGCATCCGTCGAAACCCCTGTCCCCTGCGGCAACACGCGCGACTAGGACACAGCAAGCAAGCCACAGAGATGCACGTTCTCCTGACGTGTGTTGGTCCGCTCACAGCGCCTCGTCGTGCTTGTTTGTATGAGTGCAGTCCGTTCATGGTTACTTCCAACTTATTCTCAAGCCCTGCTTAAGCTCTACTTTCAGTGTATTCCTCCGCCTCGTGGAAACGAAGCGTCAATGAGTCTTGAGGAATTGCACCAAAAGGGACGACGCACTGCATTTGTGCACGTTCAGTTTAATAGTACCTATGTTGCACGAGAACTATTTCTTGTTACGCACTATGGATACAAGAACACTCTCTCTGTCTGTTTTCTTATTAATTATAAACAAAATTTTATAATTAAAAAGACAAAATATAATTAAAAGTTCATTTTAAACAAAGATAAGATACTTTTAAGTTAACGTAAGTACAAAACGCTTGTTTTACATGGTGTGCTCAGGAAACATCCAGACACGTCGTGCATGGGGTGATTTCTCATAGATTTCATTTTAAAAGTGTGAAGATACCGCGTATGGACTATAAAGTGTAATAATTATACCCTGCGAATAGATCTCAAAGGCGCTGGCCACCAAAAAAAAATTTGTTATATTGTACTTGTACGAAACTCTGTTCAACTTCTATACGTTACTCCTTGCATAAAAAAATAGAGATCGCTTATTTGGAATGTCAAAATCACAGTTTAAATGTTTTTCGAACGTACAGATTTAATATACGAAATCGTCAACAGAAAATTTAAAAAGGGTAGCTGAAATGTTGTAACTTAATTCATTTTAATGTATGGTTAGAAAAATGTATTTTACAAAGAAAAATCATAAATGGCTACAAATAAAAATAAGCAAAATTTTCATTACTGAAGCAATTTTTTTTTTAAATTAGAAAAAAATTTATTGAGTGATTTTAAAGATAGTCTGAAGTAACTCGTGGTATTTTATTTCAATGTGAAATATCTCAGTTCGGTATGTAAGTTAGTTTTTTTTTTATTAGATTAGCGTCCCAAAAACATTAACATTGCGATTTTTACAAGCAATTGAGTAACAATATGTCGTTTAAATGGTTTTTATGCAACATAGTAAAACTCGTAGCCAGTGAACCACGTACTGCGCGTTCGTTGACGTCAGCATTAACCGTTCACAAGAATGAGGTTTGCAGAAACTCCAACAAATATGATTTCTCATAAGGAAGACGCCCAAAAGACCGGCCACTGATTCCTCTACAGTGCTGACTATATCTTTCATGTGCAACGTCTCCTTGATTATGGCCATAGAGAGTGAACAGGTTAAAACGACTGAAGAAAAAATTCGCAAGGAAATGTGTTTAAACAAATATATATATATATATATATATATATATATATAAATAAATAAATAAATATATATATATATATAAATATATATATATAAACGTGTTATTAAATATATATATATATGTATATATTTAATAACACGTTTTTTTAATTGCTGTGGCGAGAATTTATAACATTTTTTCCAGTTGGCAACAGCGTACACGAACATCACGTGTGGCAAAAAAAAAACATGTTGGATGGTTTCTCAAGTTCTTAAAATGTATCAATGATCGATACGTTGAATGCAAGCGCAAAAATACAGCATGTGGTCATAACGCGTATACTACAAGCACAAAAAAAGGGGAATGATTTGAATTTTCTTGAAATAAGATCCGATAAAAATATTATTGATTCAGCTTGCATCCGAATTGAGGTATTTCAGATTATTGAAAGTATACAAACGAATACAACTCACGAATCCAATACTTGCTTATTAGAGATTCCAAACAAAGGATGGCGTTTGTACGAACTACGATCTAAAAAGGAAACGCACACAATTCTACTGATTTATGCACACCTGAATAAGATTTGCCTCCAGACCTTTCACAAAAAAAAAAAAAAAAAAAAAAANTCATTATTCTAACAGGCACAATACACGCAGAAACAACGTACGCCAGCAACGCTTCTTTAATTTTTCAACCCGGCCCATGCATGCTAAATGCCCACATCAAGAAAAAATAATGGAAGGCAAGTTGCCTCGCCTCAACATAACGAAATCGTAAAAGCGGGAAATAAATTTTAAAAAACCACAAAACCGAGAGCTGCTAGACCTTCACAAACACAGCAAACGCATTTCACGTGTCAGTCACTACAAAGAATACGGGAATAAAATGTTTTTAAAAGAGAAATATGGTATGACGATTTAAAATCGGTAAGGTTGGGCTGTATGATGCCCGAAGGTAGAATCATGGATATTCGCAAATGCTTAGTTTACGAAGACACACATTGCCAATAGGAAAATATATAATAACCGGAACTGTTATAAAATTTTTATTAAAAAGAACCGAGTTAAGGTGCCAGGAACCTATATTTTGCGACCAAATCCGCTATCTTCTAAAATCATTATTACATTTCGCTTTCCAGTAACTAGGCTTTCATTTATACGTCACCACGAAAGAAGAAGTATAAAACAGATTGTTGCCTGATATTTTTATGGATACAATTTTTCACCATTGCTGCGTGGATGAATCTGTTTGTTTTTAACAATTTCAGCATGTTTTGAAGGAAGGCGGGCTCTTCAAAATATCCTGATTTTCTGCACAAAACACACTGATATGTATTCCTGTATGCTGGGGATTAAAATTAACAGCGGCGATATAAATCATGTGCGTCGACAATGATACAACATCGTTCGTTGCATTATGCCGTCTAGTGTCACAAATTTTGCAAGCGATATGAAGAAGAAGGAATGATTTGTTTTTAACGGGAACTATTAGTTGCATCTGTTCTTAATCACACTTAAGCGTCTTCGTGTCTTACAAGCGCGAGATCTGAAGCTCCTTTCCTCGTTGGGCGGTAATAAACGATCAGAGGTACTCTCGCCAAGTTATTGAATCTGCGGAGGAATTATGTGAAACATTTTCACTAGTTTTTCTGCAGTGCACGGAACAGGTGCTTTTAGACTGTGTCCTAATACTCAGTTCATACTCGTCTCAATAAGGGCGCGTGGTTCTCAGTTCATCAGTACGCAACTATAACATGTGCTAGAAAGTTTCACAATCACAAAAGCACAAATCATTACACGTGGCCTTTTTGTTACAAACAGATAGACAAGAATGGGCACTCATTAATTTATTCTACAACAAAACGTTAAATTAAGTTTCAAATAAAGTCAACATCTATAAAAAATATGGCGGCTGTAACAAGTAAACAAGTAGTGCCAGCAGGTAGGAATAAATTATTTAGCGCACGGTCGAAGCGTCTGCGTACCTTGCTAGGGATTCGGGAGGGTTTAATACATGCATAGTGATGTCACACGAGTGGATAAACGTGGGAATCTGCGTAGTTGGCAAGCGAAGGGGGCTGAGCCCATACACGGCCTTGGCAAGAACACGAGGCGGATCACCGGCGGCGGGGGACCCCGATCGACCGGCCGTAGTCCGCTCGACGGATCGACCGGCCGTAGTCCGCTCGACGGATCGACCCGAGGCAGCGGATTCCCGCGGTCCGGCTTACAAGTTCCCCCCACCTCCCTGTCGGTGGCATGCGAGGCAGTCTAATAACAGTCGCATCGCGCGCGCCCGCGATACCGCGCCATCGCCGGCGGAGGCTACAACTTGCTCCGGAGCGCTTGGAATACTTCATCGGCTGCGACCTCCGGATACAAGAGGGGTGGGGGTCTGATGGCGGTCGGGATTGAACCGCTGTCTGGGCGCGGAGGGGGGTTCACAATTACCCGAACCGCGTGAAGGAATGTCGTGCTACGGTGGCTCGTCGCAGACTTCGGCAAAGTGAGGTGGGTGCACTTGATTTCATTATTTTAACGAGCAATGAGTTGAGCTGAGAAGTTTAAATCTGCCCCCCCCCCCCNTAAGGAAATTTCGCCTCAGTGCGTTAATTTTAAAGATCTCAGTTTCAAACAAAATTTATTCTTCGCGAATTTTTTTGGGAGAAGATCCCTATGAGCGTATTTTTTCAATATACAGAATGATCCTGAACTACAGGCACAAATGCTGAGAGGTGATTCCCTATGCAAAATGGGATAGAATACATTACACGAACTATGACGTACAGTAACTCGCAAGGGAGGTAGCCAGCCATCCTTGCAATTCGACATGTCAAATGGTGTTAACTGAAAATAATAAAACCTACATAAGATGGAAATGCAATTCTGTTTGGCCCCGTCGTAAGTGAAGTTTCGGGAACATACACTGAAAATACTTGTAGTTTCCAACTATCTATACAGCTTGAGAGTACTGTGCGTTTGTACGTATGTCTAGTGAATACTTTATGAAAGAATATGTAGAATGGATCTTTTTTTGCATTTAACTTTTGTTTCAATTTCTGACAGTGGTATGTATGATGGTAAATCACTATAAAGATCAACAATAAGTAATATTTCAAGCTGCGAAAACAAATATATTGTATGTAGTTTGTCTCAATTTAATATGAAATAGACAAAGATTACAATCTGGTGATTTTCTGGCGATTATTATATATTGGTTTAGAGACTTGCTTTCGGAAAAGTTGGCCACCATGCGGTGGCGAATGTTGTCTTTAACCGGCGGGCTTTCTCGAAGTACTCTAGGTGGCGCTGCGATCGAGTTCTAGGAAATTTTTACCATGCTTTCGCGTCAGGAATCTCCTTAGTAAACAATGCAACGTCAACAATGTAAAGTCGCAACCTAGCAACAGATCTATCTTTATATCGATATATCGATACTTATAAGTACGTCAATGCTCGATATATCGATACTTATCGACGAGCGAACATGTCACCTACAAATCTGTGGATGTAACATTACACGAAAATGAAGCGGTAAATTATCCGCCAGAATTTCTGAATTCGCTTGATGTTCCAGGATTGCCTCCACATATATTAAAATTGAAAATAGGAGTGCTAGTCATTTTACTTCGTAACATCAATCCACCAAAACTTTGCAATGGCACACGCCTTGCAATAAAAAAAATTATGGGCAATACTATTTATCGCGAGAAAATATCTCAAAAAAATTTACTATAGCGAGTAGGTTTACCGTACGCGGACGTGGAGAGCAATGGCGGCGGCGGGTGGAGGCGTCGTTGGTCTCGAACAATGTTTGCCTGAGAGTGTTACATCAAGGTAACGTGATTTCGTGTAGTAACGTATGATTATGACGTATTTACAAAGTACCCGGCGGTCTCACAATCATTGGTAGGATAATAACATACAACCCTCTAGTGTCTCACTGTAGGGGATGATAGTACGCCACAACTATTCGCAGGTTTCAAGTCTTGGTTAAAGAAAACATTATTCACATAATGGCTCTTTTCATCTCACGAAGGTTTCATTATTTTCCGGTAGAACCATTGAAAATATATATTTTCAAGGGTGGCTACCTCCCTTACGAGTTACTGTGCGACATTGTTCGTATAATGTTTTCCATCCCATTTTGCATAGGGAGTCACCTCCCAACGTTTGTACCTGTAGTTAAGGATCATCCTGAAGAAACGCAGTATGTACTTTTTTTTGTAACACATAAATTTTAAAAATTTCTTGTAAACAGGTCATGCATTTTATGGAAACATCTCCGCTGTAGGGAAAATCTCCTAAAAGATTTGTGAAGAATGCATTTTGTCTGAAACTCCTATCTTTGAAATTAATGCCTTGAGGCGAAATTTCCTAACACGGAATTTCCTTTACAAATTACGCAGCTGCCAGCCGGAAGGCAGTGCCCTTCAGATAGACCTTGACCGTCAGTGAGGATGGAATGAGGCGAAGATGGAGCAGCGGCGGAATGCAAAGACTGGGGGGGGGGAAGGGATTGCCCTGAGAAAACGCGGCGACCAGTAGCAACGTCTGCCACGTTTCCCACACGCGAAAATCCGGGTAACCCCACTGGGAACCGAACCTACGGCTCCCACGAGGAGAGTCTCTTGCTTCTTATTAACCTTGGAGAGGGAGACTTCCTCTGTGCCATGTTATTGGCAGATGTGAGTAAATTTTACGTATGCTTGAAATAAATAGGTGCTATAGTATATTTGCGGTTTCTTCACACATTTTAAATTAAACCTTTGAAAAATCACCCCATGTATGACGTGCTTAGATGTTTCCTAAATACGTCGTGTATCACAATAACTTTATACTTGTATTAACATAAAAATCCCTTGATTTTTTTTACTAAATTGAACTTCTACTGATATTTTATCTGTAAATTATAATATTAATTTTTATAATTCATACAAAAAAACAAGCAGAAAATATATGTGTTGGTAATGTTGGGTAATAAATACTCCTTATGAAAAATATTATTACAATGAGTGCGGACGAATACGGTGCGCTGTACCTTTGGTGTAGTTTTCTAGACTCCGTTAAGCTTTGTTTGCACGAGGCGGAGGAATGCACTGGAAGTAGAACTTACGCACGGCTTCAGAAAAGTTGGAAGTAACTATGAATGGACTATAGTCAGTTCGTACAGCGAGGCCAGTTTTTGCGAGTGATACCGTACCTATGAGGAGTGGACCGTGGCCTTTAGTTTGGGCGGAATCAATTCAACTGATACTAGTACAAACTAAACACACGTCAACCCTTCTAGCGTTGTTTTTGTAGGCATTCGTGTGTAGAAAATGTGTAAACATCTCCTTATACGTATATCAAACCATTATTAAATACATTAAAGCTTGTATATGTATAATTAAAGTGTTAAAATCGTTATACTGAACAATTTTTGTAAATTTACGAACCTTTGTAAAAATACAATAATATATTATGTAAAATGTGTTGTTTGTAACGTTACAAGAACTAAATTTGTAATAGGAAAATGTTTGTAATTACCAGGAATCACTTGAAGTTACAAAGTCAAAGTTTCAAATTACACTATAACATTCTGTGGAAATTATTTTACTTAAAACAAGTGAATGTGTTAACGAATGACGTCTCATCCAATAATAATAGGTGAAATTGGAGAGGGGGGGGGCGCGTTTCTTTCTAATGTAAAATCGTCATTGTTATTTACTCTTCTAGGAAAGACAAGCAAATGCGATCACGCTGCTGTGTGTATTTCTCACGTTCAGTTGTTTTTGTTACCAATCGAACAAACTGTAATGATATAATTTGTAGCTTTGCAATGCCAATAACTACCACCCAGATGCAAACATTCATAAAACAATTAACATATTCTGCAGTTGCAAATCTCCAACACTGTGTAAATGTTCAGTCCACATGCAGACTTCGTGTCACTCTGAAGTGCAGTAATTTTTTAAATCACTAGTCTCAATACTTCATAATAGTTAATACTATTTGATCTTGCTCATCTTAATGTACTACTAAAAATTGCCAAGGCTGCTAAGACGAAGTGGTTGCATGGTAAAGTGATTGTGATTGCAACGTGAAGAATGCCAGGTTCAAGTTACGGTGCCGGTAAAGCATTTATTGTAAATACAATTCGAAACAACCCCCCACCCCTTTTTTTACTTCCCCTTTATTATCTTATTTTTTAATCACAGTTATTTTTTGAAAGCATAATAAAAATATTTTTATTTTCGCTTCTCAACGATGTACCAGCTACTGGTTAATGATAAAGAAAGCACTCAGCGACCCGCCAGCTACGCGATGATTATTACTTCAAGAAGCGTGCATCGAGTGTGAATTTTAAACTGATTCTACCTGTTCCCAGATTAAACTCCTGACTCTATGCGCTGCGTGCGCCAATTTTTTGAAGGGCACGAAAACATCATGGATGCTGCCACAAACCATGTTAACTGACCCATTTCCGCGTTCATTCAGGCGGACTAATACGACAGTAATGCTCTTGTATTAGCCAGCCACTCATGCTTGTTAACAAGTAGGTTGTGAAATGGAAGTTCTTCTGCCGGCAGTGGTTAACGCTTCTCTGCCATACAGTCACATGGAGTGTGCGTTCCGCCGTAAAAACAGAGCTCTGATTGACGGCAATAATTAAGAAAATAATAACACGATCAAATTTAAATTACAAAAAAAAAAAAACATATAAAATGTAAATAATTACGTTTGTCTTATGAATTCGATACATAAAGCCGAAACAACCTATGGTCGATAGTGAATGAATGCACATTTCCTTCGGAAACAAGTATTCTTCTGTCGGTCGGGTGGTCGTGATTTTTTTTTATACGGGCATTGGTTTTAAAATTATTGAAAGAAACCCAAACGACCAATAACTATGCATACACATCTGATACAGGTTGTCTGAGTGAAGTTGCAATGGTTACGACGTCAACTATTTGCCATTTACCACCACTCATTCTTGCAGTAGAACAATAATATGAATACCGCCGCACAGAGGGATGAGATTTCGTCAAATTCCAGTGTGTACATAACAACTGCCGCGTAGTTTACGGGCAAGCTGGTCCGGGGGCTTGTTTTATCACCCGCGGGGGAGGGNCAGCGCGCCAAGGAACGCTGTAAACATGGACGCAACGCTCGAAATAAGCATACGGTTTATGTCATATTTACGGCGAGTGCAGATGGCGCGGCAAGGCCGCTCCGCCGAGGACAATCTTCCAGTTCCGGGGGGGATGCTTCGCGTTCCGAACCCCCGAAGACCTTCCCACCCCTCGACAACCAACCGCTTCCATCTTTCCCGACTATCTTATCCCCTGAAATCCCCCCTCGGATCAGAGACTAAGCCGGAAGTTTTTTATTCGACGCGTAGGGGGAGCGAGAGAGGCGATTAAATTTCAATACGGGCCAATATAATTAACTTTTAATGTGTGCAGGGTCACAACTGCCTCTCCCCCGCTCTCCCCTCCCAGAACCACCAATCCTAGTCATTATGCAAATCGCGGCGCTAACCGATACGGCAAACTCGCCGGCGTACATCGGGCCGGGGAAATTTCCAGCAGGCGGGAAGGGCGTTGAGGGGGTGGGGGCACATAAATCAAAAGCCCGCGCATTCGACTGTTAATTACCGAGACTTGGCGCTCCGTCGTTGCCGTGGTTTATCGCCAGCGCGCCTGCGCACGACCTTATTGTCCATCAAGCTGGCTTGCAAATGCACCTGAGTGGTGCTCATCACGCCGCAAAGCCACTTTCCATGGACTATATAAATATATTAATACTGATATCACTACGGCTTATAATAAACTAACCCCGCATAAAGCATTTCCGTTACTTCCTACCAAAATTAAAAAAAATAAATCACTTACAACATTTAAAAAGCTGCACATATATTCGTGAACGACTTCGGCCTCAAAACTACAACCGCAGAGGTCTCGAGTGGATGCCAACCGAAAGAGAAAAAAATTGCTCATGAAAGAATACAGGCCTACGTGTAAAAATTTGTCTTGAGGCGTAGTTTTTATTTCGGCTCCGACCAAAAATCTTGGACATCACCGCCTATTATTTCTTATTAAAATTCCTCCTTAATATCCGGGGACACGCTAATTCGAGGAAATGTGTAGCGCAGGAAGAGAGATTCTGCTATCAGGAAAGTACATACTGTACTGATTTAAAAACCTGCGACATGGATGAACACCTTTAGACATCGTTACATAACCATTTACATGGAAACATATTATTTCCTAATCAAAGTTTTTGTATAGCGCTGTGTTAGTAATTATTTATTTAGAAAATAAGCCACTGAAATGTCATTCAAATTTAATATTTAATGACCAAGTACTTGCGACAACGAATATGATTCTTTCGAAACATCGGTGTACTGTACAATGCAGTCCTACTACCTCCTTCAGTTAACTCTCCGGGAAACCTTCCAACAATTTGCAAAAACTGATCAAAAAAACTTGTCTAGTAAATGTCTCAGTCAGTTTGTTAACAAGAATGAACTTATGGACGTTCAAATAAAGATAAATTTACATCAAAACTCCAAACTGTCGAAATAACGCCTGACTGGGACACAACTAGTAGAGACCTACCCCCCCCCCCTTTTCGCATAATTTTTCGATACACTGCATGCTTTAAAAACAAACAGACACACATGTTTCACCAATACTCTTTTTCCAAGCTGTGGGAAATCAGCTTACCGTGATCATCAGGCGAACCAAATACGTTATTTTGAGTTGTTAGTTGTCTACAGAACACTAGTAGCGTATCGTTGAAGGAAAGATACTATTTTTACTATCCCAACTTATTACGTACATATTTCAAACAAAGAGACGGCTCCCACAAGAGGGCAGTGCTTTGCTAGCAACTGCACTACGAAATCGGGTAAGATACGTGTTTGGAAAGACTTGACTTTTATACCAATTTTTTTTCTGTAAAAGAATTATGCAAGTGACTACGAACTGTTTGTGGTGACGGTAACGATTTTTGTTTTTAAATATAGAATACGATTTTGTGGGCAATACCAAACAATGTTCGTTGTTTATTTTAATAACAGTAGATTAAATTCCAAAGGGACCTGAATTACAATTCGGTCATTAGTTTTACGCGATAAAATCTTATGGTAGCAAACTTTAAATTCTGATGGAACATAATGTCAAATTACTTTTAACTTGAGATTGTTTGGACGAATCCGAATTGCATCAACGAGCTACTTTTCACTCACGAAAACCTTCGCCAGAGAGGGCTCTTCAAGAGATAAAGCTGGCTGAAAGGAGACGACGAGGAGAGGAGCTCGTGCCATCCAAGAAGGACGAAAGTGATTCCGGGTGCGGCTGTGTTACTTAGCTCGAGTGCTCGACAAAACGGAACATAAAACGTTTTTCGACTCCACGGAAACTTAAAAAGCCACTCGACTTCCGCGCTCATAACTTTGTCATATTTCCTTCAACTTCACCGCCTAGCGGCAGGTAAGGGAAGGGCGGGTATTTAAAACTTGGCCCAAGCTGTAGCTGTTTTCTACTAAAGATCCTTTCCTTACTCATGTAAGCCTATTACCTACGAATATACGTGGAAATAAAATAGCCAATTCATCGTAAAATAATATAGGGGGACTGAGAGGGTAACACAACATCCATGTAGGCACTCTCCCTTTTATTACGAAGAAGTTTATCTTGGTAAAATACTGGAAACATTTAACCAGTAATAGATATTTTAAGACAGTCAGGATTATTTCTACTGGTGTAACTGTTGTCGGAAAATATAGTGAAGAACGGCTTTTACTTTTCCTTGCCATAACCATCACCGGTTGGATGATTCGGTAGGGTATCGAGGTCCTGCACTCCGGGGACAAATCGGACGGCGATACTAAATATCAACACGAAGTATTTAATCTCACATTTAGATATAAAATATGTATTTCGTCCTATCGCTCGAGAATGAGTAGAGTTACAAGGAGGAGCGGACAGTTCCATGTTTTGGATATTACAAAAAAAGAAAAAAAAAATACGGAATGACATTATTGAACTGTGTGTTCAAGACGATTTGTGTGTTGCGCTGCTGATATGGACCAAGTAAGGCATCACGAAAAAATCTTGGCACTCGCGGAAATCTATTACTAACAACCCCATCGCACAACATATCCGTTTTGCTGCCGTCGCATCATTCCTCACAAGATACAGTTACGGAGTATGATGATATGTGTAAAATGATTTAAGTAGTCGAGCAATTAGTCGCAGTATAGTTCAGAGCAGGTGGTCAATGGTTCTTGGTGTTATATTGTACAATTACATTATTCAAAATACAGCTCATGACATTATTTTTTAGATAAACGTGATCAACGAATCATCACTCGTAAGTAAAATGTGAGCTCAACATAAAAATTATTTCTACAAATAAAAACATGAAACCGACGTTCTTTTTAAAATATAGATAGTGAAAATAAACATATGCATTCAATTATACTTGGTTAACTCGTGCATGAAGCTATTTGTTTAAAATATGTTGCAGGAATGCACAATACAGTGTCGAAAACAGCTTCAGCATCTTTCATCAGACAGTGTTTTTCCCAGCGACTGTTACCACTGGTGTCAAAAAGAACTTCATAATTTTCAACCATAATTTTTTATTTTGTGTTCGTACCTTACCGGAACATGTCGCCAAAAAGAATCACGTTTTGGAAATTACTTTACGATTTTATTATGCCCAGTTTTACTCTCTCAATGGAGTCGTTGATATTTTTAGTTAAATTTTATCAAAACGTTGTCAAGAAAAATAAACATTGTTAGCTATCTTATTTATACCTTTAGTGGCCGTAGAATTAGAGTTTTACTTGACAGGTGTGCAGTATTGTAAAGACACGCTAGTTTCCAAAGCAATCACGTGCCGAGTCCACCAAACACTGGTGCTGGAGGAAGCAAACATTACACACGCAATGCTTCTATAAGCTGTTCAAGGTAAAGTGAGCACTTTTGAGGCCCTGGTTACCGTTTCCTTTCAGACATGTTTTATCTTTTAACCACCTTCTGAAATTAATATTGCCATGCCGGTAATAAACGCAGTGTGTATTACGTCGCACTCGGAAGTTAATGTCTAAGGCCAACATAAAATATGTTTATTCACTATTATTCCAAATGACAGTTCTTTCAAAAGTACTCACTTTACTGTACCTAGTCTATACAAGATGTGAACGAAATTTAACCCTTGCACCTTTCCTCAGAATACTGACAGATTGAAAAGAAAAATATTAAACCCCTTTTTATTTCTTCAGATTTTGAGAAGATACGTAAGTATACAAAAGTTATGTGTTGTTGTGTTTACTATACAACACTTGTTTGATTAATCTGTACATAAATATAATAATTAGTACCTCCAAATAGTCGAATTTACAACGTTTATTTTTTAGATACCAACACCTTTAAATAATATTACTAAAAGTGAAGTTTCTGCAAGTACCGAATAAAGATACTGAATATTATTATTTTCACGGTATTAAAGAAAAAGTGCAATTATGAATTTAAGAATTTACACCAGTGATGATATGATGGCACATTTAATATAAATGGTTACTGTAATTTAGCGAAAACCCAATACAGGTATCCGTATTTATATATTTGAAATGTAAGTACGAACAGTATTTATGATGTCCATACTATCGATATTTCCAGTTCCAATATCTGCGATATAATGAACGATATGCACGATATATCACCAACGTTTTTTCAATACTTTCTGGAATACATACATCGCACCGATAAAGATACCTACAACATGTATCGAAACGATACCGAAGTGTATATCGCAGAGCGGCAGGACGCGAATTTCCTCGACAGCCGGGGAAGGACTTGGGCTGTTGTTGCAGCGCGGCGCCCGGCCGTGACGAGTCCTTAGCGAGTTGGCGCACACGCTGTAATTACGGAGGTTAACGCTCAACTGCCGCTACCGGGATACACTGCAGACGCGCGAGAGGACCTGGCTATGGATCCATGCCAAAGGTGGCGAGGGGAGGAAGAAAAGGAGGGGAGGCGAGAAAACCGCGGGGGCAACGACACCTTCACTCGTCGCAGATGGAACAAATCTGGTCCTAGTTCGTTGCTTGCAGTTGTGACCTCGCTAATTAACGTACTAACAGACGCACGTGTGAGCGAAACAGACGCGAAAGTACATTTTAGCAGCACACGGCTTGAGAACATGAGTTTGGTGAAGTCTACGAAATTATAAAAAATATAATTCCCTTTTCCAACAAGTAGCTATTTCTGTGAGTCATCGAGGAGCACAATTTAAAGAAAATGTTGACATATAAAATTATATTTTCTTTACTTCCCCGCCTCTTATCCTTCATTTAGGGGTGCAATAAGGCTCACATTTAATAAAACCTAATTTACCAAATATCGTTTGAAACTAAAGTCCTATACAATTTTTCATGGTAAAATTTCGCAAAAGCAATTTTTATGTTCATTTTCCTTTTAAACGTGTTTCCGCAACCAAATTAAAACTCAGGAGTATAACATTTATCTTTTGAAAATCACAATTTATAATACGTGGCAAGTCACTTCCCCAATTCCCTCCCTTGTTTTATTGTGAAGAAAAAGTACATTGATGACATTCATAAGCTGCATATGGTTATACTGTTTCCAATTTACCTTGTAACAGTTTGTTCGTGGCAATATTTTGATGCATATGATTTGAAGCAGGGATCTATTGCGAGCCAAATATATACAGAATGGTCCGCCTAACGCGGACACCCCCAAAATTTCCAGAACGGTTGAAGATCACGAAATGTGGTTTTCACTAAATGAAATTACGCACGGGGACAAGTAATTTACCGCAAAGTGACTATTCGTAACACGTGTATGGACAGAAATAATTAAACCACATATGATTTTTTCCCCTAGAAACATTCATTTATTTCAACAGCATTTGAAAGTACGCGCAAAAAGCAATTCAGTGATATAGCATATACAATGGAAAGTTACACAGAAACGCAAATAAATAATGTGCAAATATGATTAAGTTAGGTGGGCAGGTAGCATGGGGCAGTGGACTTGTTCTCACAGGCAGTGACTCATCCTGGTGGAACCGCTTCCTAATAGCAACACAGCACCAGTCCCTGTAATCTGTTATGTTAAGGTGTATTGCAGTGTGTGGCTGTAAGTATGCAATGAAGTCTACGAATGAGGAACAACTGGACACACTACTTATTTACAGTGAGTGTGGCAGAAATGCCAAGCAAGCCGTCCAAATGTATGGTGAAAATTATCATAATCGGACGCCCATCTCACGGCAAACGATACTAAGAATTTGCACACGTCTCTTGTCACGAGATGATTGGAATGCCACAACACGAGTGCGACGAAAGAATGCTACGGGCGAGACACATCAACACGATGTGTTGGCACGTGTCGATGCAAACCCCCACATGGGTACGCGGTAACTTGCCAGGTTCGTAGGAATAAGTAAAACAAATGTGTTAAGGATTCTGCGCCAACGAAAATTCCATCCATATCGCGTGGCTCTTCGTCAGGCATTACATGAAGATGATTTCCAGCAGCGTGTTCAGTTCTGTAGGTTTGTTCTGATGTCTGTAAGGAATGACCGCAATTTTCTGAAGAACATACTATTTACCGATGAAGCGACCTTCACAAACTATGGGCGCTTAAATTTACGAAATATGCACTACTGGGCGATGGAGAATCCGCGTTGGGTCAGGCACGTGGAGCACCAACGACAGTGGAAAGTGAATGTGTGGTGTGGAACCGTTCGGGTCTAGATCATAGGGCAATACTTCATTCAAGAGACAATGACCGGCTGTACGTACGGCCATTTCCTCAGAGAGTCCTTACCGGCACTTCTGGAAGACATACCGCTCGACATACGTCGCGATATGTGGTTTCAGCATGATAGTTGTCCTGCACATTTTGCTTTGGTGGTGAGGCAAGTGTTAAATGAAACGTTTCCAAACTGGTGGTTAGGGCGTGGTGGTTTAAGATGGCCAACTCGCTCCCCCGTCCTCACGCCTCTCGATTTTTTCCATTGGGAACACTGAAAGATATGGTTAGGGTTGCCACATTTTTTTCAAGCAAATAGAGTACATTTCCTTTCTAAGGTAAAAAAAAAAAGTACATCTTAAAATAGAGTATTATTTATTTAACCTACTATTTTTTTTCCATATATATTTTTTGTTGCTTCTGGCAACATCTAACAAATATTTATTTTCAAAGAACGTTTTCACGGCGTCTTTACAATCTATGATCATATTTAAATATATAAATAATTCATTTTTCCCACAGGCTTTTGTACTTTTGCCTTCGTTTTGTTTGCTTTGTATGATCCGATTCCAGTAATCGTTTTTTAGGTGTACTTAGAGATATACAGTTATCTGCATCCATAACTGAAGAATTATCACACACAATTTATACGTACAACACTACACACCAAGCAAAAACGGAAAACAATAATTTGAAATTCGAAATTTTCCAAAACCAACAGCAACACAAGTTACACACACAAGTGGACAAGTTGACATGATAATGTTATTTGACATTGACATTTTAGGTTACGTTCAAAAGCGACAGTGCTGCTTTGCATTTAATTTTATCGACGCGATGCGTTCTGTTCCACGCAATATTCGCTTTACCTTTTTATTTTTTTTCGTAAACAATTAAATAAAACCTTCAAACGTCGAAATAGGTAAAATCAAGTATTTTCACGTACTTTATTGTCCTCATAAAGTATAAAGTACGTTTAACCGAAATAGAGTACAATACTTTATTATAAAGTACGGGTGGCAACCCTAGATAGGGTATACAACATGGTTCCTACGACGCCAGAAGACACGCTGGAACGCATTGTGGCAGCTTGCAGAAGTATTACGCCAGAAACACCTCAGGCCGCTCGTCGCTCGCTACATGTGCTTTTACATATGTGTATTGTTTTCGATGGTAAACACATCGAGCTCATGCTGTGAAAAGACCTAATGTGAAGCCTTTCAACCATAACTGTGCTCTTTTGTACTACGAATGCGGATACGATTGCATTTCTCCATAGCATGGCTTGTTCTATTTTTGTTGTGCATCTGTATGCACCGTTACTCAGTACAAGTAATGACTAGGAAACCAATTTCCTGAATTATGTTGGTATCTGAATAAAATGTAATGTATTTATATAATACTTACACTCACATTGCCCTTATTACCTATGGTGTGGTGCTCCCCTTTGTCCAATATCGCATTCCGTGCCCTTGCCACATTTAGGTAAGCACTATGCAGCTATAAGGAAGCGGCCCCACCAGGATGAGTCACGGCGCGTGTTGCTTGCTTACAGCTGTGAGTACAAGTCCACTGCCCCATGCTACTGGCTCACTTAACTTAATCATATTTGCATATTATTTCATTCGTTTCTGTGTTACTTTCCATTGCATATACTACATCACTGAATGCCTCTTTGCACGTACCTTCAGATGCCGTTTAAATAAATTTATGTTTCCAGGCTAAAACTTATATGTGGTTTAATTATTTATGTCCATGCACGTGTTACAAATAGTCATTTTGCGGCAAATTACTTGCCCCCGTACGTAATTTCATTTAGAGAAAACAGCACTTCGTGATCAGGAACAGTTCCGGAAATTTTGTGGGTTTCCACGTTAGGCGGACCACCCTGCATATATATAAAAGATAAATATTACGAATTTCGGTTCACACCTTTAAAAAACAGTCTTGAATAATATTAAGACGAAAAGGACGATAAAAAGGCGTGGGTGTGGGATTGAGTGTCCATCTCCGTAACATGCCAGCTGGGAGCCGAGTTGGTATTTTGTGAAAGTAGGAAGGTGGCTTTTCAGAGCTATTTGACAGTTTGGCAATTTTGTATGTCCATCTTAGTTTCATCTCTCAACATAATACTTAGACACGTACACCTACGTTACAGCTACATGAATAAATCAACATTGTCAGTGACTTAACGAAAGTAATCTACGCGTCCAACGAGTGTCACGTTGAAAATGTACATGCTCTTCCAATTGCTCTCAGCCCTTGATGTTCGCTCATAAATATAAAACTATTTGTCATAATTTTATTAAATGTGCTACGGACATACCGAAGAGGGTGTATGAGAAACATGGTGACGTCATTGTAGGTGGCCCAGTGACGGAGGTGTCGCCACAGTCTCTAGTCGTTGCGTGGGCATGCGCGTGCGTCTGGGCGATTCGGCCATTGAATAACACCCACATGGACATGTACATCCAGTATATAAGTTATTGTTCATGATGCTGTGACACACCTGATAGTGGTTCGTGTTTGTTCGGTATAGTCCATTCCCGGTTACTTCACACTTTTACGAAGTCCTGCTAAAGTTCTTCTTCCAGGATATTCCTCTGTCGTGCGCACTCGGTCTAATACAATTGTGCGTAAGAACTATTTCTTACTGGGCATTACAACACACCTTTTTTCTCCCAGTTTATATTCATTAAAATTATTAATTATGTATTATAATTTATAGATAAAATGTAAGTAAAAGTTCAATTTAGCCAAATATATGGTACTTTTATTTTAACACAAGTATAAAGCATTGTGATACTTGACACATATGAAACAGCCAAACATGTCATTCATGGGGAGATTTTTCAAAGGTTTGATTCAAAAAGTGTGAAGAAACCGCAAATAGACTATACAGTATGATTCGGTACTCAGCAGAGCTGCAAGTGTTAACCGTCCTCGCGTACTGGCAAATGGTATCCAAATAAAAGCGTGCCAGCGACAATTTACTGCAGAGGTCGAAGACCGGAAACCACCTGCAAAGTCATCTGTTCAATATTTGGCGAAGGCGTTGGAAACAAGGGGGAAATTACAGGAAGTGGAGGAAGTGAGAAACATATTACTGGCTTCAACAAAGAATTCGTAGCGTAGACTGTAGCAGGAAATGGGAGTTTCCACAAGCACGTGCCAACGAGCTGCCGAAAAATTAAATCTGCATGCTGTCGTGTTAATGCTGTGCAACAATTGCAACCTCTCGAAAAAGTGAAAAAGAGTCAATAATTGTTATCGGTTACATCAATTTGTCAACGTATATCCGGAATACTTGACTACGCGTGGTTCCCGACGAAGAATGGTTCCATCTCAGTGAGGCCATTAATTCCCAGAATAACCGGCTTTGGACTACGAAGAATCCTCACAGTGTGCATGAAACACCTCTTCATAATGAAAAAATTACTGTGTTGTGCGCTTTAACAAAACGCTGCATTATTGGCACAATTTTTTCAACACAAAAGTGAGTACCGACGTTTACATGGGAATCTCCCAAGAGTTTGTGAATCAGTTGGATGGTGTAGAACTCTGTACTGACTGTTTTAAGCAGGATGGCGCCATTTGCTGTAATTGCAAAGCTACAATGAGATAAATTGTCCTTATTTGAAGATCGTGTCATTTCCAAAGGACTTTGGCCACTCAGCTCGCCTGACCTTACCGCACCGGATACTTCCTATAGGGCATGCTGAAAGGGAAAGTCTACCCAAACAAGTGACGGCCTATCAAGGAGCTACAAGACAGCATTCGGCGGGAAATTGACGCTGTGACTCCTTATGTGTTCGTGGCTAGCTACCGTAATATGGAGAGGCATGTGCAGGCATTAAAAAATGTTAATGGTGATCACTTCCAAAAAGTCACCATGCTTCTCATACATCAAGGTATGTACGTAGCACATTTCAGGATATTATGAGCAATAGTTTGACATTTTATGGGCAAACATCAGGGGCCGAGAGCGAGTGAAACATCCTCTGTATAATACTATTGTGCTAATAATTATTCCAATTTTTAAAACAAAAATGCCCTCAGTCGACACACTTTTGACACTACAATGAGAGAGTAGCGAAATATCAATAGCAGCTCTAACGTTAGGGAATGGCAGTATCCAAACGTTAGTCATGACGAATGTCATATCATAGAAGGAGAAAGGAGAAAAGTACAAACAGGCTTTGTGTAATTCACGGGTAACAGTACCACTCACCGAGACACCGAACGACGCGCATATCAGTCGCCCCGAGTTAAAGATTTCCCCGCCTCGGGCCGATGATGAAATGTGGCGCAGATTACCCACCGGCGATCGTTAAGAAGCGCCGCGTCTGTGCGGCTGCCGATCGATGATCGATAAGCCCCCGCTGCCCTGATGCCAGGGCATAATTCTCCCCGCGTCGGCCATAAACCGGGGCAAATCCTTTGATCTCGTGGCAATAAATATCGCGCGCGCACAGTTCATATTTCATACAGGCGCGCGCGCGGGAGCCTGCTGCTGCCAGGGGGTACCGGCTGCTCCAGACAGAGTGGCGAAATATTCAAATTTCCATCCACGCCCACTGCAACATCTGGAGAGTTTCCCGCAGAAACAAGTTTTCTCAGTTTTGAGCACTTTGCACCACCTGTTGCAATACTTGTGCTCTAGCTCTGCCAGCTGGCTGACACCATTGGGTAAGGCACGTCGCTGGTGGCTAGCAATATAAATAATCAAGTACACTACGATTTTTTTTATCGAAGTTCAGTCACTAAGAACACGTTGCTAAACAAAAGTTTAAATGTAAAATACACCTCACAAAAAGTTTGGAATATTGTGAGATAAGGCTGTTTGGGAGGTAGGAGTTATGTAGTCATTTTGTGATAACCACACAGCGCACTAACGCATTAAACATGCCTGGGACAAGCAGAAAACAGCAGTTTATAATCGTCCACAAAACCCCAGAAACACTTCCAGGTCTCGGAATAGGACCTTCGTCCGGAATATGACATAAACGCATTGATTACAAGCATACCACAGCGTGTTAGGGACCTGTTCAATGCACATTGGGCCATAAACAGTACTAAACTGCAGTGGACAGAAATAAACCCTCCGTTGTCAGAGACACGTTGTTGTTCTTTCGTGTTTATTTGTATGTCATATAGAAAAGAAAAATGTTTATTTAATAGAAATACTTTGAATTTCACATACTGTATCGGTACCGTTCCAAACTTCTAATTGCTATGCTTTCTTTATGAATATCCCACACATTTTTGCATTCTGAATGAATATTCCACACTTTTTGTGAGGTGTTTAGTTTGTACTGATTACGCAAACCCCAGCCTCACATTTTGAGAACACCTCATCGCAACCCAGTTTGTACATAAATCTCTTAAGTTCATAGGGCTACCGTAACCTTTCAACCTTTATGTGAATGGCAGTGAGATGCGAAAACGAAACCAAACCAAAGATTTTTTCGTTAAACGTACCACGCTCGTATGGTCTTGCTTTTGGAATGTCTGACTCGCATTTGGAACTTCGTCAATAAGGTGTGCTATCAGTTGCACTAGGGTAGTTTTCTTCCCCCTCCCCCCTCGTGGATGCACATCAACATTCTAGGTGAATGCTGGTGCAATTTTTACTTCACAACTCTCCAACTCTTATGTACAGAACGCAACAAACCACAGCGTGGAAAGGTGCAATGTCCTTATAGTTTGACATGAGCACAAACTCACGGGCCTCCACGACCGTTCGCTGCGTGTCACTGTACAACAGCAGCCCCGGCCGAGCACCTTGCCGACGATAAGAACATTGGGTGAGGCAGTCAGTAACAGTATCTCGACGGTGTTTGGGAAAGCACCTGCTTTGCCCAACAGGCGTCACGTCACCTGACTGGGGGAAATTTTTGTTTATGTATTTTCCTTTAAGTATGGTGAGTGTAAAAGTGTATATGTTTATTTTGCAGCAGTCAATAAGTTAACAGACTCGGATAGACATGTTTACAGCACTATGTGCACGTAAACTTAACAACGCGAAAATGCGTTGTCAATAATAATTCAGTAGTTTGTGCAGTTTGTAGAACACCTAAGTTTTTGTTAGGGACAATGTTCAGTCTCAAATTAGCTAAGGGAGTTTTCCCACCCATCTAATCTAATAATTAAGGGCTCAACCCTATTTGCACATTTCTTTTACGCTCACGCGTTTCCGACCTCTGGCGTCTTCACGGCAAGTGGCCGGAAAGACGCCCGCAGCCATTGAGAGTGAAGCGGGCATTCATTGGAGCAGGCCGCGCGGTTCGCGACTCCCGAGCACTTCAACAACTTCTTTGTCTACTATCACGAACAACAAATTTTTTTTCATCTTTTATCTACTGGAACATTAATTTAAGTTAACTCCATCGCCTCGGAGAAGCACCTCCCCACCTCCTGTAGACTCCAAGGCCCCAGGAGGGAAACTTCATAGCGTAAATCCTGAGAGCAACGGGCTTAGTGCGTCGGGTCCGCTTAACGACGTGAGCATCGTCAACTGGTTTGTATTGTCAGAACGTCCATAAATGACTTCAACACCAAGTCAAGCATTTTGATTGCAAGTCTTGACTCTTAAAGGCATCTCGGGAGCTGAACCCACCAACCAGCCTTTTTCAGGGTTTTTTAGGTGTAATATGTACTTGTATCAGTGTTTAATTGGCGTTTGGAGTGGCCTTACAACTCCGCATTCAGCTAACTTGATACCAGCATGACTGTCCACCTCACAACGGGCATCCGCGGCGGTACCAGGTCAACCGTGACTGCCCACGGCTAGCAGCCTATCGAACCGTACATAATCCATCATCAATTCAGACGCAGAGGATCAGGAGAGCAGCCTAGCCACCTGGATGACTCGACCACGACCCACAACATCAGAGCAGCCGGTAAGAAACCTACAAGACGTCTCTGGCGAGTGTTTCCCGCCAGAACTATGCACGAGTAACAGTGCACCTACGACGTCCCCGCCATTCTCCAACCCCGACCTCACGTCAAGATGAAAAGTCTTTATCTTCACGTCAAAAAAAAATTGCTGTTAGGCACGGTCAATGGAGGGCCGGAAATTGCCGACTTCTTCCGTAATCAGACTTTAAGTACACTCCAGTAGCCAGTAGAGAATTTTTTACTGTGTGTCCAATTCGCAGCGACATATAACACGGCTACCTGGTCAAACTGTCGAGGCTTGCAACACAACAGCTCATGCAGAGAAATTAACGCAAAAAAAAAAAAAAATAACACACATCACCACCGGAGATACATTGTTATTATTTCAAATTACATTTCTCACTGGCCACTTCCGGATTTTCGCAAGTAGGAATCGTGCCGGACGATGCCGCTGGTCAGCGGGTTTTCTCGTGGATCTCCCGTTTCCCCCGCCCTTGCATCACGGCGCTGCTCCATTCTCGCATCATTTCAACCTCATCAGCTCTCAAGACCTCAATGTTGTAAGATCCACCCAAATCTCTCAACTCAACTCAAAATTTCTCACTTACTCTAAAGCTGAATGTGTACTTTCAGCTGAATAAATTGTATTCTGTTGCTAATGACTAGCAAATTCGTGCTCGTAGAAATTGAATTCACTGGAAAACAGGAAGAATAATTATAAATATAGAGAAATACCGGCACTAGGATAATAAGTTTAATTTTGGTACTCCGGGGAAGCGTCATCTACTGGTTCGGCGACAAATGTCTCGGTTTTGTAGCAATTTTTACAGTTACTACTTTTACTCCGTAAAAAAATACGTTAGAACATTTCTGTATAGCAAACAAAAGTATTTCTTAGAGGCTGTTTTGTTTACAGTAACAAAATCTTACTTTAATTCAAAGAGAATGCCAAAGAAATTTAGGTTCTCTGTTAATAATTTAAAAAAAAATTTTTTTTTCGCAATATTAATTTATATTGTAGGAAAGAAAAAACGTTCCTTGAGGTTGTTTTATTTACAATAAAGAAATGTTGATGCNAAAAAAAAATTATTTTTTTTAGCAATATTAATTTATATTGTAGGAAAGAAAAAACGTTCCTTGAGGTTGTTTTATTTACAATAAAGAAATGTTGATGCAAACCAAAAATATTGGTTAAGTGATATTAACCCTTTTCTTTCGTTCATTGCAGTTTTTCACACCTAACGTAACTTACTAAATGCTATGCTACAAAATAACAAATTTCTGAGATCATAGACATAAAGGTTGAACCTTCTAAGTTTCGGTAACTGAATTTATCACAAAAGATTCTGCTGAACTACTGAAACCGGAATACAAGGTTATTGCCATTAACATACACAACAAACCTACATGTTTGCGGCAACTGAAAAGTGTGTTGACGCAAATAACGTGTTTTTGGAATGTAGGATATCTTACGGGGATTCTAAAGGTCATACATTTGGAAGCAAAATTACGGTGCGATTTAACCCGGGAAACAATGAAACCGTGAGCACAAGCAACACGTTACACGGAGTGTATTACTGTATGTGGAGTTGTGCACCAAGTTGCGATTTTCTTGTTTGGGTCCCGTTTGCTAAATGAGTTACTAATTTGATGAGAGAACGGACTCCATCCGAAGGAAGCCTTATAACCACAGGTACGAGAGTTGGATATGAAGTTCCCAAAGCCAAGCTGGAATTTGTCTTGACAGCAGTCGCGGAGCAGAACAGTTGCTAGAGTATCCATCAAGCGGCACGAAATTCATTCAGCGGTAGCAGACAGGCGCACTACGTCGAGTTAAATTTACCGGCGTACATTTACCGTAACACTGAAACAACATATCACGGACATTTGATGTTAGGCCTGGCACGAAAGTTTACTCACATTAATTCTGTGTCAAAAATACTTTCACGAATACACACAAATAACTACTGGTAACGTGTAACCTTTAAGAAAAAAAATAAGAAAAAAATGTATGTTTACCGCTGGCCACCGTATCACAAAAAAAAAATATCCTGGTAAAAGGCCTGAAAACGTTTAAAATAAATAAATGGACAAATTAGAAAAAATGAACTTTCATGTTTGATGGTTTTGTAAGTCTTGTGCAGTGTGGTAGTCGGCCAGCCACGTTTTTCGTTTATAAGGGCAAAGTCGCATTAAAGAATTTTCTTTATTTCCGTAATAGTTGTGACAGTTGTCACGCCATAGAAGTTTACCTGCACGTATACTAACAACTTACGAGATACATTTTCAACCTACGCGAGGGACCATACCTGAATGATGGTCTCCGAATAGACACGTTTGTTTCTGCGTGCGACCCGCTGACGAACTGGTCTGCATGTGTCGCGCGGGAAGTGTGTTCGTCCTACCATCGCATCGTTTTCTTCCTTCACTTCCCCTCAACATAAGGCTTCTGTTGGGCATGCGTGCTGCCTGTGACGTCACGAATGAACCAACCAGCGGGTCCAAGTATATATGAAAATGTTACAGAGAAGTTTTTGTGTACGGTGTTTGGAATACATAAGGACGTCTTTCTGCTTCCGGGCGGAAAGACCGAGAGACTCTTAAATGCAAGGTTTGCCGGAACTTATGTTCCGATGGTGGATGGGATGGTTGGCGGGGGAGGGGGACGGTTCCTAGTCAATTTATATTATAGCAAAAGATAAGTAGCATTTTTTATGGATTTTATATTCATTAAAGGGGATTCAGTAATTATTTTTGCAACGTTTTAAAATACTCAAGTATAAGACCTGTGGGGCCTCATACTTTATAAAGTTTGTAATATATTATTTAATATACTTTAATGCTAGCATTTTATGGGGCAGCTTTTATAAAGAATACATATTTTGGGCTCGAAATATAATAAGAAAATCTGTGTGTTTCAATTTCCTCAAAAAATTTTGGAAAATATTCTCATTGTGCCTCCTGGCGGGTTGTTTGCGTTTTTAGATAATGCTGCTAATGTTCTATAAAGTTCAAAATAATTTCCACTGAAGGAAGGAGAGACGTAGTGTGTCGCATGTGTCTGAAGGTTTCCGGCACATATATTATCAAGCGTAGGCCTACTGCGCATGCGTCAAATCAGGGTCTTAGCCATGGGATGGCTGATATTGGGGCTGTAAAACTCACCACCTTTTGCCCCCTAAGTTTGTCATCAATTACTGTTAAATTTAAATGTTATAAAAATACTTGACTGATTTTTATTATACTGTGAAGTAATTTTTCTTGAAGCATTTTTCGTAATCCAAATGTGCGTCAGCACCACTTACGCCAACGTAACGACCCCC